>VMBQ01003902.1:0-93359 GCA_007657795.1 Dreissena rostriformis
GTGTCACGCCGACCCTAATTAAAACTCCCGGCCGAAACAATGTGCGTCCGACAGGCAGTGTACGGGCGGTCAACGTGCACTAGGTCGCTTCTGGGGGATAACTCTTGTTTGTCCGAAAGGGGCCCTTTAAAGTGCATACCCACTCAATAGAAATTACATATAATACGCTAAAAAGGCTGTGTGTCACACCGACCCTAATTAAAACTCCCGGCATAAATATTGTGCGTCCGACAAGCAGTGCTAGGGCGGTCAACGTGCACTAGGTCGCTTTCGGGGGATAACTCTCTTTTGTCCGACAGGGGCCCTTAAAGGTGCATACCCACTCAATAGAAATTACACATAATACGCTAAATAGGCTGTGTGTCACGCCGACCCTAATTAAAACTCCCGGCCGAAACTATGTGCGTCCGACAGGCAGTGCACGGGCGGTCAACGTGCACTAGGTCGCTTCCGGGGGATAACTCTTGTTTGTCCGAAAGGGGCCCTTAAAGGTGCATACCCACTCAATAGAAATTACACATAATACGCTACAAAGGCTGTGTTTCACGCCGACCCTAATTAAAGCTCCCGGCCGAAACTATATGCGTCCGACAGGCAATGCACGGGCGGTCAACGTGCACTAGGTCGCTTCCGGGGGATAACTCTTGTTTGTCCGAAAGGGGCCCTTAAAGGTGCATACCCACTCAATAGAAATTACACATAATAATTACGCTAAATAGGCTGTGTGTCACGCCGACACTAATTAAAACTCCCGGCCGAAACTATGTGCGTCCAGCAGGCAGTGCAAGGGCAGTCAACGTGCACTAGGTCGCTTCCGGGGAATAACTCTTTATTGTACGAAAGGGGCTCTTAAAGGTGCATACCCACTCAATAGAAATTACACATAATTCGCTAAATAGGCTGTTTGTCACGCCGACCCTAATTAAAACTCCCGGCCGAAACTATGTTCGTCCGACAGGCAGTGCACGGGCGGTCAAAGTGCAATAGGTCGGTTTCGGGGGATAACTCTTGTTTGTCCGAAAGGGGCCCTTAAAGGTGCATACCCACTCAATAGAAATTACACATAATACGCTTAATAGGCTGTGTTTCACGCCGACCCTAATTTAAATTCCAGGCCGAAACTACATGCGATCGACAGGCAGTGCACGGGTGGTTAACGTGCATTAGGTCGCTTCCGGGGAATAACTATTTTGTGTTCGAAAAGGGCCCTTAAAGGTGCATACCCACTCAATAGAAATAACACATAATACGCTAAATAGGCTGTGAGTCACGCCGACACTAATTAAAACTCCCGGCCAAAACTATGTGCGTCCGATAGGCACTGCACGGGCGGTCAACGTTTACTAGGTCGCTTCCGGGGGATAACTCTTGTTTGTCCGAAAGGGACTCTTAAAGGTGCATACCCACTCAATAGAAATGACACAAAATAATTACGTTAAATAGGCTGTGTGTCACGCCGACCCTAATTAAAACTCCCGGCCGAAACTATGTGCTTCCGACAGGCAGTGCACGGGCGGTCAACGTGCACTAGGTAGCTTCCGGGGGATAACTCCTGTTTGTCCGAAAGGGGCCCTTAAAGATGCATACCCACTCAATAGAAATTACACATTACACAACAGCCTTAACGGGCTACTAAATAGGCTAAATAGGGCGTATGTTTCTGCCCATTTAATATTCTTATTAAAAATGCTTAGCATGTTTAAATGGCTGCTTTATAGGCTAATAAGGGCTTAAGGATGTATATTTTAACTTGCGTACTAAACTTGCTAAATAGGCTAAATAGGCTAAATCGGCTTAAAAGAATGCATGCTACTAAATTTGCTAAATAGGATGAAAAAACTGTAAAAAAGGCTAAATATGAATGTACTAAACTTGCTAAATGGGCTAAATAGGCTTAAAAGGCTTTAAATAGCTAAATAGGCTAAATAGGATGTATGTTTCAACCTATTTACTAAAGTTGCTAAAAAGGCTAAATAGGCTGCGAAGGCTGTTGAATAGGCTAAATAGGCAAAATAGGATGTATGTTTCAACCTATTTACTAAACTTGCTAAATAGGCTTAATATGCTGCAAAGGCTGTTAAATAGGCTAAATAGGATGTATGTTTCAACCTATGTACTAAATAGGCTAAATTGGCTAAATATGCTAAATAGGCTAACTCCACACACGTCTAATATTTATTCTTTAAAAATGGAGAAACAATATTCATTAAGAGTATTTATAAGAGGATAGTATTAAAACAAAAGTGGATTCTTATTAATGTAAACATGTAAAAGAAACAACTGACGTAAAATATCAAAGTTGATCATGCATAAAAATTAACACTATTGAAAATCGAATGGTAAAAAAAGAATGGTTGATTTTCATCATCAGCGTATTGTTTAGGTGGTAGTATCATCCATTCATGTTATAAAGTGACAATAAAATAACGGCTTACTATCGCGTATGAATATAAAAGAAAGCAACTGATTTATATATATATTATAAATAAATTAACAGAAAGCGTAACAAGACTGTTAACGCAATATTGAGAACTAACCGGTTTCTCACTATAATTACAACACGATTAAAAACGATTTTAACGATTCCCCATAATTTTAAAATGAATGGGCGTTTATCAAATTCGAATCTTAGACGCTAATAACGAAAGCATCTTACATTGGTGCGTTTTTAAAAAGCATAAAGCAAATTTCAATTATATGACAAAATAAAATTATGTTTTTCATATAAAACAACAGTTTCAATTGTACTCAACTCAATTTAAGGAAAGCGCAAGATCCACATCAGTGTGGACCGAGATATAACAAGGTGTTCTGTTTCATGTATACCGCTGTTAAGACATAAAACCCTGAAGCGGAAATACTGTTGCAAATAACATGAATCAAGCTTTTGTATAGCATTTCAAAATTTCAATTTGCATAACATACACAAAATGAACTGAAGATCACACAAACGAGTCAAAATGAAAAGCGTTTGTAGCGTAAGTTTTATTGTGAGGGAACGAACATGTCGGAGTTTATTTATCAAAATGGTAAAAAATTACCTCATGGTTTCAACAAATGCTGTATTCTTTAAAAAATGGATTTTGTTTTCCATGTAAGTGGCATCGTTTTTAATACTACAACTTTATATTCATGTAAAATTATACATTTATGTCTATTTCGAGTCCAAGATTTAAGATTCAAATGCACCGACATTTCCTTCGGAAACCTTAAGAGCTGACGATCTACTTGATCTTCGTGCGCACCACCTGCAACATGATCAACTTCCGGGCGAGGAACTTGTCCCCAAGGGCAACGATGGTGCCCTTGTCACGTGAAATGGTGACGTAGAAGATGTCCACGCCGCAGTTGAACACGCACATCTCCGTGCCGTTCTTCACTCGCCAGAGGTGGATCGTGCCATCAGCGGAACCGGAAACCACGATCTCGTTGTCGCTCGAGATGGCTTGCACCTAACCTGTGGATGAAGGAAATGATCCCTATTTACTAAGATAGTATCCCCATTGTTACATGTACATACCTGGGAAATGAAAACTGAATTTATACGTGTACTCCGCCAAGACAGTAACATAATTTTACTTCACTACCACACATAACTCTTAGGTCGGAAAAGTTGGGCATAGTACTTCATTTTTATATTTCAGTACTAATTTAAAATTGTGCACATACAGACGAGCAGAATACAAAAAAACAGCCATATTCTGAAAATGAAATCTTTATTTTAGAAACTAGAATTCCACAAGCTGAAACTTGAGTTATGGTAAAAAAATAATATAATATAATATTTACATTCCTTACAGTATTGTACTAATCGAAACACAATTCAATCAAAATGCATTACACGTGCATTACCCCATTTATGCCTAGCGTCTAGAAAAAAAGCCTTGGCAAAAGCGTAGACCCAGATGAGGCGCCGCATGATGCGGCGTCTCATCAGGGTCTGCGCTGTTTGCTTACAGAAATTTCTGTTAGAAATATTCTAAATATAGAAATAAATATACTAGAAATCCCTAATTTTGGAAATAAATTGATCCAATTTAGAAGGATGGGAGAGTCCACTTGCATAAATGGGTTACACCAAATCAAGTAAACAATAAAATAACATAACTAGTTTACATCAGTCCGTTCAAGAGAGTCAATGGAATTGTAGCAAATTGCCAAAACTTGTTATCAATATGTGTCGCGTTCTGAGAAAACTGGGCATAATGCATGTGCGTAAAGTGTCGCGTCCCAGATATTATCAGACTTCAAGAGCGGGGAAATATAGTCGTGCAAAAATATATTTTAATCTAGAAACCACAACTTACTGAGTTGTCCAATTGGCTACACATATGTGTCGTGTTCTGAGAAAACTGGGCATAATGCATTCGCACAGGCTAATCAGGGACGACACTTTCCGCTTTTATGACATTTTTCGTTAAAATTTAGGCGGAAAATGTCGTCCCTAATTAGCCTGTGCGGATGCATTATGCCCAGTTTTCTCAGAACACGACACATATGTGTAGCAAATTGGACAACTCAGTAAGTTGTGGTTTCTAGATTAAAATATATTTTTGCACGACTATATTTCCCCGCTCTTGAAGTCTGATAATGGCCCTTCCTTCAAAGGGAAAGAATTCGCCGAGTTTTGTTCGAAGTGTTTGTTTAAGTACTTGCTAGTTACTCCCCTTTGTCATAATGTTAACATCACGGATGAGGGACTCATGGCTACCCTCAACAAGTTTATTACATTATATTCAAATCTGTACTGATTGATGGTGGCATGCTGTTTGATATATTGTTTATCTTCCTCCTAAAATGTGTCTTATTGTTAATAACACGTAGATGACTATTACGTGAAACACGATATTTCTATGTTTTTATAATATTTATAATTACCATTGACATACTATTCAGACAATCATTATGAACATTTTGAATTGAACATTTCATAACTGGTATTTAATTCTAACGGTATATATGTTTTCTTCAAAGGTAGGGTGGAATGCGGTGTTGAACATTAGTGATGGTTTGTAACCTATCCAATTGCGATTATTGCAAATAAATGATAAAGGAGTAAAAGGAAAAGTGAACATTGCTTCTTCTACACTTCTGCACGAGCTGTTGACACATTTTTAACATAATATTTATTTTATCTCGTTGTCATAGGATGAATATTTATAATTATTATTATTATTATTATTATTATTATTATTATTATTATTATTATTATTATTTTATTTTTTTGTTGTTAAACATTTTGATGCGGTTGCGTTGTTGGTATTGTTATATGTTTGTTATTGAAATGATTTATCATCTATTCCTTAAAATTAATCATCTTAGCTGCATTATATAATGCAATGCTATTGTTGCAGATTAATTTTGTATTTATTGTCTGCGCGGGGAATAAAAAACAGAAAACATCAACCGTTGTTGGTAATTATTCTCCACCCACTGCGGCTGGCGAGGCCGGCGACAATGGCGCCCAACGTGTATTCATCGTGACTTCCCCTAGCATCAAGACACTTAGCGTTTGTAGAGCACTCCAAGAGAACAATACAGTTTTCTCTATACGAGGAAGGTATTATGTATGGCCATTTTGAATTGTCCATGAAACAACCACATATATTAAACCCCGGATTGTGATAAGATTGTGTAAACAAATAGCATGCTTTGAAATTGAGTTCAATACTCCCCGAGGATCACGCTTTTCGTCGATGGATTGAAGACCGGACTGTGTTAAAAAATGTATATTTACGGATATAAGTTATTTGACACTTCATTGTGAATTATATTTTATAAATTCATAAGTGATTTAAATTATTTCAATTAAGTAATATTTCATTAATTACAGGTTTATTATTCGTATTTCTTTGAATGATGTTATATATATATATATATATATATATATATACAANTATATATATATTGTTTTTGTTTTGTTTTGTTTTCTTAACTGAATGTGAAAATTGGTCACTGCACTTATTGTAGGAGATAAATCTGGCCCTGTATGAC
This sequence comes from Dreissena rostriformis, assembly GCA_007657795.1. Lineage (NCBI taxonomy): Eukaryota > Metazoa > Mollusca > Bivalvia > Myida > Dreissenidae > Dreissena > Dreissena rostriformis. Next base: position 5,995 of record VMBQ01003902.1, read on the forward strand.
ATGACTACTAACGTTTCATCTCAATGTGTTTTAGTGATAAACTAATCTGTATACAATAAAGTCAGGAATATTGATATGCAAAATGCAACCACTGTTTACCATGAAACGGTCTTAACGTTAAAAGAACTGAAAGTTAAATTCAAAAGAGAAGAGCCGGATATGAGTGTATGTAAGTGACAAGGACTGTCTAAAGAAAGCAACATACATTATATTGATACATATATGAAAATCGTAAAGGATCCATCGATGAAATTAAAATGATGGAGAAGAAGTTTGATGATATGTCAAAAGAGAAACCATCACCAGTGGTAACCGAATCACTTAGGAAACATTGTTTACTTCCGACAAACCCAACTACAGAGGAAGTCATAAAGATCGTTTCATTAACAGGTACTATAGACAAGATCCGACAGAACAACGATCTGAAAAACATAACACACAACATTTAAACCAACAGAGGCTCTGATCACGGGGGCTGATGAGAGCGTCGTGGGCAACATATTACCCGACAAAGAACAAGATAAACAACATGATAAACAAGAAATACTGCAAAGGATGGTTGGAGAACCTAATTTGACAAATACAAAATCAACGGAATTCCTGTGAAAGCTTTGATTGACAGTTGCTCACAGATCAGTTCAATCACTGAATAATTTTATAATAACATGGATCAAAGACCTGAATTAAATTATATGGATGATTTCAACTAGATCTCAAAGAGGCAAATGACATCAAGGTCCCATATACTGGATACATTGAAGCATCTATAGAAACAGAACTTAACTCCACCTCTATACTAACCACTTTATTCGTTATCCCGGTTTCACAGTATCATGGTGTAGGTCCAGTCCTGCAAGTCCTGCAAGGAACGAATGTAATTCGTAATATACAACAATGTAGACCTGATGAGCGGGAAGCAGCCGTTATGTCCATCAATCCGTGTATCGGTTAAGTGACAGCAACCAAACCCATAACCTTAAATCTAATGGAAACCAGAACGGTTACTTGATTTGTAAGGAAGATGAAAACTACCGATGCAGCAATTACAGAGGCATTGGACGATGAAAACTCTCATTGTATTGTTTGTCCACGCGTGGTCGCTGTAAATAACGCAGGTCGAAGCGCAAGAATACATGTAAGAATCTGAAACGTGACAGCGAGGCAAATTTAGATCAAGGCAAGACCGAACCTAAGCCAATTAAGCGAAGTGAAGGCATTACGAGATGCACCCATTATCGAACCATTGACTGCAGCGGTACAGACTGAAACAGCAGCTAAAAAGAAAAGTAAAGCTATAGATGGAAATATAAAAGAACAATATGGAGTAGATCTAGAACAGATCGATCTGACCGATGATAAGAAAAATCATGTTTACAAGTTGTTCCAAAAATGTGATGCAATCTTTCCCAAACATCCCCTTGATCTATACACACCTCAAAAGTTCAGCACTCTATCAAACTGCACAATAATGAACCGTTTAACGAGCCATATCGACGGATTCCACCTAGAGTATTTAACGAGAAAGTTGGGGTCTAGGGTATTATGAGTGTAATCGAATGCCCTTTGGTTTAGGCAACGCACCAGCAACCTTCAAAAAAATAATGGAATGTTGCATCTGAGACTGCCTCATCTACAAAGACGATATCGTCGTGTTTTCCAATGATTTTCAAAGCCATATCCAGAGGTTGGATCAGTTTTTTGCCAGATTAGCTTCTTACAATCTTACAATAAAGCCATCAAAATGTGATTAAAAAAACCCCAAAGTAACTTATCTCGGCCATGTTGTGTCCGAAGAGGAAATAAGTACAGACCCAGAAAAAACCCGAAACGGTGAAACATTGGCCCTTTCCTTGTAATGTGAAGGACGTCCGGACATTCCTAGGGATTGTTGGATATTAATTGCGTTTTATTAAAAACTGTTCGAGTATTGCAAGACCTCTCAACAACCTGCTGATTGGTCACAGTAACAAACCCAGCGGTAAACTAGAACCAGATGCATCGTCCAAGAAAGTTCTGTTTGTCTGGACGGATGAGCATCAATTGGCTTTTGATAACTTAAAAAGGCAGTTGGTTAATACTCCACTTTTCGCCTATGTAACTATAAACTTCCGCTCGTTGTGCACACTAATGCTTCTTCACAAGGTCTTGGCGCAGTCCTCTACCAAACGCAGACTTGGAAAAAAGGATAATTGCGTTTGCCAGTCTCCATCTAAAGTCAGCTGAACAGAATTACCCAGCCCATAAACTGAAATTCCTCGCTTTGAAGTGTGCAATATCGGAAAAAAACCATTAATATCCCCCTCAATTATGTCACTTCTACTGCCAAGTTGGACGCACCTGCTCAGCGTTATACGGCAGACTTGGCTAATTATGAATTTACAACGCGCTATTGCACCGGATGTCAGAATGCCGATGTAGATGGAATCAGCAGAATAACCGTGGATACCGATATTGTTACTGCATTGACTACAGCTGCGATGGCTACCGTTGAAGAAGCACCTGTATGCTTGTGAATATCTGACCCCTGCGTGATAGCCGAACTGGAACAAGAAATAACTGTTTCGGATGACGTCACGCAAGCATATGCTTTAAGTTCGAACGATTAATTTTTTATGAAGGATACATCATAGAAACTGTCTATGTTCAAAGTTTGTATTTTCCTTATGACCTGTTTTTCTTGTTTTTAAAATGAGTAATGACTAGATATATTGGTATTTTATTTGTTTTTCTAATGGAGAAAACAATACTTGTGTTCTTTTAATTTCTTTTTCTCACGTGTTACACCTAATTTACTATTATGAGTGCAGCCATAATGCGTTAATGTATACATATATACCATATAAATCTTGCTTTATCAATATTCACGTTCATACGAGTAAATTTAACAATCAAGTGGTTATGAAAAAAAGGCGAAAACATTTTTAAAGGTTTGCAACCTTCGAGTGTATGAAAATCATTAATAGTTGATTAAATTATTCTTAGACTTTGATTTTGGATGCATAAAACCATGGTTATAAGAAATACGCGAGAAAATAAACTGAAAATCAAAGTGTCGTATTACAGTTCTAGAACCTTCTACAATACCGCCATATTTTTTCTCAGTAAATTTACTTTTTTAACTATATATGATACAAGTGTTTGTGTAATGCGCGTTTTATTATCGTACATAATATTTAGACGTCGAAGAAAGTTAAGATTTACGTCAATACATACAAAATGAAGATTTTTTTCTCATGATCGAAAATAAACTTCGAAACTTAATATCTAGTTATCCATATTAAAATATTAAAATGACTAACATTCTCAAGCCTTTTTGTATTTGCCCATCGTATTGAGGCAAGTTAACAACAATTTTAAGCTCTACTCTTTCGTAGTTTTTTCAATATTTGACAGTTTTACAAGGAGCATTTACAAGTTTGTTTATCTCGGCTAGTGCCGGATTTAGCACCGTGGAAGCCCATAGGCATTACACAATTTAGAGCCCACGCCCCAGGCCCCTAGTCGACCTTGTGCTTTCTGGAACGCCCTTGTCCAGTCGATTTCTCAAGTTTAAATTAACCTACCAGTGCCAAGGAAGTGTTGAATTATATCCAATCTACGAGCTCTAATGAACATCTTTATCACGCAATCACCAGCAAAACAATACGGATTTGCAAATAATAAATGATTGTTACTTGGAAAGACAAGGTCAAGCCTTTGATGGTAACATAACATTGATATAAAATAATTGGACTTGTAGAGTAACTAGATTTGCATTCAAAGCACTTTTGCTATTACTGGTCATTTGGTCATTCTGTCAGTCAGTTCTTTGTTCAGTAACAACAGTGCAATTGAAAAGCTCTGCGTATGTATCACAAAACATGTATGTGTTATAAATCACGCCAAGTGTCTCAAGCTCGTGTCCGATTATTTGAATTTATCCTGCCTCTGTTGTAAACATTGACCAAATAAAGCAGGGTCGAATAAATTTTCCTATCTCCGGTCAACAGGAAGTAGTGTATTCCTACACACGCTGTCACACATAATTGAGTGTAACCTTTCCAATACACTACACAAGGGTGACGCATTATTGAGACTCACCGTGAATCGTTTATATTACATATCATCCTATTTTGCATCTTCTTTAAAACATATTACTTGACCGGCTTTCCGTATTTTTATTTCCATTCACTTAATGACGTAATTTATGACGTTTCTCGTGTGACGATACATATGTAGTTTAAGCAAGACTCTGTGGACTTTAGGGACAAGAATTCGGACGCGGTTTAACAGTAAAATATTTAATATTTTTTAAGTATTGAACGAATACAAAACGTATTTCGGATTGTGTGTTTGTCATGCATATTTGTTAATTTCGATAGAAATAAAATAACTCGCTCNTTATTATTATTATTATTATTATTATTATTAATATTATTATTTTATTTTTTTGTTGTTAAACATTTTGATGCGGATGCATTGTTTGTATGGTTATATGTTTGTTAATGAAATGATTTATCACATATTCCTTAATATTAATCAGTTTGTCTTCATTATATAATGCAATGTTATTGTTGCAGATTAATTACATATTTATTGTCTCCAGGGGAATAACAAACAGAAAGCATCAACCGTTATTGGTAACTATTCTTCACCCACTGCGGCTGGCGGGGCCGGCGACAATGGCGCCCAACGTGTATTCACCGTGTCTTCCCCTAGCACCAAGATAGCGAGCGTTTGTAGAGCACTCCAAGAGAAGAATACAGTCTTCTCTATACGAGGAAGGTTCTATGTATGGCCATTTATATTAAACCCCGGATTGTGATAAGATTGTGTAAACAAATGGCATACTTTGAAATTGAGTTCAATACACCCCGAGGATCACGCTTTTCGTCGATGGATTGAAGACCGGGCTGTGCAATATTACTGTGTAAAGTGATTTGACACTTAATTGTGAATCCAATTTTACAAATGCTTTAGCGTTGTATGGAATTTCAATTAAGTGACAGTTTCATTAAGTTCTGGTAACTTATTAGTATTCCTTTGTATGATGTTAATTATATTTTCGTATTGGCTCTGCATGACATGACTACTAACGTTTCATCTCACTGTGTTTCAATGAAAAAAACTAATCCGTATACACTAGAGTATCGGTCAGATAGTGTAGTTATGTACCGATGAGTGAGTTAGTTGTGAAATAATTCTAGTGGCATTTGGAAGGTGTATTATCGTGAAATTGGAATTAGAATAATTCAAGTGACGTTTATTTTTATTAGAAAAATCAGATACGAGAAGATAAGAAAGATACGATGTCGAGAACGAGATTCTGGAGGCAAATCAGGAATATTGATTTGCGAAATGCAACCAGGTGTTTTACTTTGAAACGGTCTTAACGTTAAAAGAATTGAAAGTTAAATTCAGAAGAGAAGAGCAAGACATGAGTGTATTTAAGGGACCGGGACTGTCTAAAGAAAGACACATACAGTATATTGATACATATATGCAAATTTAAAGGATCTCATAGAGAAAATGAATCTGATGGAGAAGAAGTTGGATGATATGTCAACAGAGAAACCATCACCAGGTGTAACCGAATCACACAGGGAACATTGTTACCTTCCGACCAACCCAACTACAGAGGAGGCCATAAAGTTCGTTACATAAACATGTACAGAAGAAGAGGATTTAGAAGCAATCGAGGTCAATATCTAACTCGTGGGTACTATAGACAATATCCGACAGAACAACGATCTGAAACACATAACTCACAACGTTTAAACCAACAGAGGCTCTGATCGCGGGGGCTGATGAGAGCGTCGTGAGGAACATATGCCCCTACAAAGAGCAAGCTAAACAACATGATAAGGACTAAATACTGCATAGGATGGTCGGGGAACCTAATTTTACAGATACATAATCAACGGAATGCCTGTGAAAGCTTTGATTGACAGTTGATCACAGATCAGCTAAATCACTGGCGAATTTTATAATAACATGGATCACATACCTTAATAAATTGACATCAAGGTTCTATATACTGGATACTCTATACTAACCCCTTTTTTGGTTATCCCGGTTTCACAATATCATGGTGTAGCTCCAGTCCTGCTAGGAACGAATGTAATTCGTAATATACAACAATGTAGAAACACAGATAACTCACCTGATGAGCGGGAAGCAGTCGTTATGCCCATCAATCCGTGTATCGGTTGAGTGACAGCAACAAACCCATAACCTTAAATCTAATGGAAACCAGAACGGTTACTTTTTTTGAAAGGACGATGATAGCAATTACAGAGGCATTTGACGATGAATAATCTCATAGTATTGTTTGTCCACGCGTGGTCACTGTAAATAACGCACGTCGAAGCGCAAGAATACATGTAAGAATCTGCAACGTGACAGCGAAACCAATTTAGTTCAAGGCAAGACAGAACCTAAGCCAATTAAGCAAAGTGAAGGCATAACGAGATGCTCCCGTTCGCGAACCATTGACTGCAGCGATTCAGACTAAAACAGCAGCTAAAAAGAAAAGTAAAGCTATAGATGGAAATATAAAACAACAATATGGAGTAGATCTAGAACAGATAGATCTGACAGACGATAAGAAAAATCATGTGTACAAGTTGTTCCAAATATGTGATGCAATCTTTCCCAGACATCCCCTGGATCTTAACACACCTCAAAAGTAAAGCACTCTATCAAACTGCTCAATAATGTACCGTTTAACGAGCCATATCGACGAATTCCACCTGGAGTATTTAAGGAGAAGACTGCGTTTCAGGTTGGGACCTTGGGTTTAATGAGTGTAATCGAATGCCCTTTGGTTAAGGCAACGCACCAGCAACCTTCAAAAAATTAATGGAATGTGGCATCGGAGATCTTAATCTCCGAGACTTCCACATCTACTTAGACGATATCGTCGTGTTTTCCAATGATATTCAAATCCATTTCCAGAGATTGGATCAGGTTTCTTGTCATATAAGCTTCTTACAATCAGCAGAATAACCGTGGATACCGATATTGTTACTGCATTGACTACAGCTGCGATGGCTACCGTCGAAGAAGCACCTGTAGGCTTAAGAAAAGTTGATCCCTCCGTGATAGCCGAACTTGAACAAGAAATAACTGTTTCGTATGACGTCACACAAGCATATGCTTTAAGTTCTAAAGATTCATTTTTATGAAGGATACATTAAAGAAACTGTCTATGTTCAAAGTTGGTATTTTCCTTATGTCAGGTTTTTTATTATTTTTAAAATGTGTAATGACTACATATTGGTATTTTGTTTGGTTTTCTAATGGAGGTAACCATACGTGTGTGCTTTTATTTTCTTTATCTCACTTGTAACACCTAATTTACTAGCATGAGTGCATACATAATGCGTTTATGTATACATATGTACCATATAAGTATTAGTTTATCAGTATTCATTTTCATAAGAGTAAATTTTACAATCAAGTGGTTATGAAAAAAAAGGTGAAAACAATATTAAAGGTTTGCAACCTTCGAGTGTATGAGAATCATTAATAGTTAAGTAAATTATTCTTAAACTTTGATTGAATGCATAATACCAGGGTTATAAGGAATACGCGAGAAAAAAACTGAAAATCAAAGCGTCGTATTACAGTTCTAGAACCTTCTAAAATACCGCCATATATTTTCTCAGTAAATATACTTTTTTAACTATATAGCATATAAGTATTTGTGTAATGCGCGTGTTGTTATCGTACATAATATGTAGACGTCGAAAAAAGTTAAGAATTACGTCATTACATACAAAATGAAGATTTATTTCTCATGATTGAAAATAAACTTTGAAACCTAATATCTAGTTATCCGTATTAACACATTAAAATGAAATCATTCTCAAGCCTTTGTGTATTCGCCCATCGTATTGAGCCAAGTAGACAACAATTTTAAGCTCTACTCTTTCGTAGTATTTTCAATATTTGACAGTTTAACAAGGAGCATACACACGTTTATTCATCTCTGCTAGGTCCGGATTAAGCACCGTGGAGGCCAATAGGCAGTGAAACGTATGGAGCCCACGCCCCAGGCCACTAGTCGACCTAGTGCCTTCTGAAACGCCCTTGCCCAGTCGATTTCACGCGTTTAAATTAGCCTACATGTGCAAAGGATGTGTTGAATTCTACTCCAGTCTAAGAGTTCTTATGAACATCTTGATAACGAAATCACCAGCAAAACAATACGGTTTTTGCCAATAATAAATGATTGTCACTTGGTAAGACAATGCCAAGCCTTTGATGAGAACATAACATTGATAAAAAATAATTTGACTGGTCAAGTCATTAGATTTGCATTGAAAGCACTTTTGCTATTACTGGTCATTCTGTCATGCTGTCAGTCAGTTCTTTGTTTTGTAACAACAGTGCAATTGAAAAGCTCTGCGTATGTATCACAAAACATGTATGTTGTATAAATCACTTCAAGTTTCTCAAGCTCGTGTTCGATTATTTGAATAATGTTTGACAGGTTTTCCGTAATGGCTCCGATCTGCCCCTGCCCATTATTGGCTTATGTACAACCATACAGTCATGAAATACTCGTAACAATTACTGTTCAATCTCAACACAATAATGTGCATCATATATAAATTATACATTAAGCACATGTATTGTTTTCGAGATCTCTATTTCAATGTGTTAAATATTTCATTACATTTCATATATAACGTCCCAGCATGCAACAGTATTATTATTGATTATGCTAATATAAAAATTATTGAAACACAAAATGTATAAGTATGGTAATCGGAAATCAACAATGTTTATGTAGAGTATTCTTTGTACACATCGTGCATAGGCGATTGAAAAACACATATCAACATCGGAAGTCATTTGTTGACAACATTCTTTTTGTTTGTAGTACGACCTCTCGAATCTGAAGTGGGACCAGATGTTTTAAAGCCACACACTCAAACAATATTTTGTCTTGATTTATTTGCATAGTGTAACTTCGATGTTTACATTTTATTACACTATTATGTAATGTGTGTGTGACCATATTCTTGTTGATGATTCAAGCACTGATGCATTTAGAAGTTGAAAGAATAATGTATACAAATAGCTCTTCAAAAACCAAAGAAGAATGTATTAAAACTATCTTGAACTATGAAGTGGACTTTTTTGTTCTATAATAGTATTACTATCACAGACCATGCTGCTGATGTTCACACTTTTTTATTTTGCCATTCTATAAGTGATATTCATTAACACTTATTTTGCATGTTTGCTAGCTTAGAAATATTCTTCGTTCCAAAAAAAGACATTATGTAGTCACCAGATACATATATAACTAATACCTAAGTGTATATAGTGAAAAGCAGCGTATTCACGTCTTCAATGCAATGACTCACTGACATACAGTAGATTAAGGAAAATTAGATCAATCTCGGTCATGTGCGAAAACCAACATGTGTTAATGATATATGTGTCGTGTTCTGAGAAAACTGGGCATAATGCTTGTGCGTAAATTGTCATCCTAGATTAGTATGTGCAGTCCGCACAGGCTAATCAGGGACGACAATTTCCGCTTTAATGGAATTTTTCGTTTGAATGATGTCTCTTCTTAGCGAAAATCCAGTTAAGACGGAAAGTGTCGTCCCGGATTAGCCTGTCCTGACTGCACAGACTAATCTGGGACGACACTTTACGCACATGCATTATGCCCAGTTTTCTCAGAACAAGACACATATATCAATTATTGAAATGAAACCCATATATCAATATACACAATACATTGCGACTAGATCCTTTTAACACAACGGTCATGTGATTTTTAATCAGAATATAACGATCAGCTTGCCAAGTTTGTAAATACGATAACACCGGATCTTCGTCATTACTTGACCTGCAAATAATAAATGTAACGAAGTTTGAACAACTTGTTTATATGTGTGAGTTTGTCAATCGTCATATGTTGTGTTCAAAATGTTGGAAGATGACTTGTTTATGATTTAAATAGCATTGTAGTAAGCATAACATGAAAAAGTACAAAAACTTTCCAAGTGTATGGATATATAATCATATTAAAAACTGTTGTGTTATTTATGAAACAAATGATTTTTAAACATTGAACCGTTAAAAATGTGTATACAAAACTAATAACTGTGAAACACATGTACGTAAAACTAAAACTCTGAGGTTAAAGTGACCATATTAAATATTTAATAATTAAAATATATATTGATTGTGTTTATTTGAACAAATTATACTCGTCTTAAAAATATGAGATTAAGGAATACAATCATAAATAAGTTACATTGACTCACGTAAATTGGAGTTTTCCTGTAACTCTATAGAACGCGAATAAAAAGAAATCGGATTAACGTGTAAAATACAAAATTTAGTTTATTCTACCAAAAACGTTTGTTTTCGATCTAGAACATCGAACAAGATAATGTATGTCAATAAGTGTATCCGGATTGTGTTGATAACATGTTTAATAAACGGTAAGTCACTTTTATATTCTGATATATCTCATTAACGTCAATCCGTCATATATATCCACATGCAATCAAGTGGTTTGTTTACTTGCATTTTAATATCAGCTTATTCGATTAAATGTCCATGAGTCATTAAAAGCGTGCAAAAGCTAAGAAATGAAATAATGAACATTATCGAAGAAATAATTCCTGATTTGATTTCTCACAAGCCTGACTATGGGCATTTTTCATATTTTATTTGATTTGGATTTGTCTTGTCAATGGCATCATACACAATCTTCAAAACGAAATTTAGACAAATATCAGTAATTCTTAATACTATCGTTAATTCTCACACATACTTATTATAAATAATAGTCGATTGGAAAACGTTACTTTTAATAATTTTCAAAATACTTTACCTATTCAATCCACGTTACTTTGGTATCCTCAGTCGTAGTGAAGCAAGGTGACTATCGGTCAATGTCTCGAATGTACTGTTTAGATCCACGAGGCATTGTAAGGCGACTATCAGTCAATGTCTCGAGTGTACTGTTTAGATCCACGAGGCATTGCAAGGTGACTACAGTCTATGTCTCGAGTGTACTGTTTAGATCCACGAGGCATTGCAAGGTGACCACAGCCAATGTCTCGAGTGTACTGTTTAGATCCACGAGGCATTACAAGGTGACTACAGTCAATGTCTCGAGTGTACTGTTTAGATCCACGAGGCATTGCAAGGTGACCAGAGTCAATGTCTCGAGTGTACTGTTTAGATCCACGAGGCATTACAAGGTGACTATCAGTCAATGTCTCGAGTGTACTGTTTAGATCCACGAGGCATTGCAAGGCGACTATCAGTCAATGTCTCGAGTGTACTGTTTAGATCCACGAGGCATTGCAAGGTGACTATCAGTCAATGTCTCGAGTGTACTGTTTAGATCCACGAGGAATTGCAAGGAGACTACAGTCAATGTCTCGAGTGTACTGTTTAGATATACGAGGCATTGCAAGGTGACTATCAGTCAATGTCTCGAGTGTACTGTTTAAATCCACGAGGAATTGCAAGGAGACTACAGTCAATGTCTCGAGTGTACTGTTTAGATCCACAAGGCATTGCAAGGTGACCACAGTCAATGTCTCGAGTGAACTGTTTAGATCCACGAGGCATTGCAGCTGATCATCTTGGTCCACACCTTAATTAAATCAGAGTTCGTGCTTATCCGAGTCAGACATTGTGTTGTCCAGGCCACATATCCAATTCAGTTTCGATGACATCGCGGAATATAAAGAGAAAACAGCAATTTAATCCTACCGTTTATCGTGTTCCTAATACTCTACTATCGTAGAGCTTCGACAATTTGACATTTAACATTTAAAAAAATGCATCGCTTCTGTGTTTACATTTTGTGAATGTGCTTCTCTGCTGTAAACTCTTTATTGCACATTTACACATGTGAGCTCGCACACAGCGCTCGTAAAAATATGTATTATTGCACTTGACTGAGAAAAAATAATTCACGACATTACGCCGAAAGCAAACACATATCGTCTATATTTTCATACCAAGCATGCATTTTAGAATACCTGTCCCGACTGGATTCAGATATAACATGGCGGAATATTTATTGCAGGCAGAAAGGTGGCATCCACAAACATCAGTGTAACAGAGGGGTCAGCCCTCAGATTCGATTTACCATCGTTTCGATCTTGCGGACGATACAATTTGCTAAACCCTCAAAGCGTCGAGATAGTATCAGTCCAAAATACGTCCCATTGCACGGAAAGCGAACCGTATCGGTATCGAGCAACGTGCGATGTCAACGACGACGGGACGGTGGTTCTTGGTGTCCACAAAATGAATAAAACGGTGGACGCCGGAATTTATACGATCCGAGGACCTCAGATGCAAGAGTGTTTGAGTGGCTTCAATGTTACAGTGACGAAAAGACTGGTTGAAGGTAAGCATCATTATCATACTTAAATTGCCTGTTTACTACAAACACATTTAATGGTAAGAATTCCAACCACAGAAGGGAACACTTTTGTTCTTTTCTTTTTCTAGAGCCACTCAATCCCGGAGTCTGGCTAGAGTGGGAGTCGTGGTCCACGTGCAATGGTTCGTGCTTTCGGACCCGCACGAGACAGTGTTCCCGAAATGGCGTCTGCGTCGAGGGTACCGGTCCGGAGATCTCGACATGCACAGACCACGAGAACTGTAGGACAAGATCAGGTATAGTACAAGCAATGTTCGTGAATACTACTGCTAGACAACATGTTTGTTAATAACAATGTACGTAATATTAAATAAGTTAAATTAAATATGCCAGAATAAATATGAAGTAGAGCGATTATGCTTAAAATTGTATGGATTTATAATGAATTTGATATATCGAGAATATCGAGTTAAGATCGAATACTATAATACCCAGCTCGGTATACGCCGCTGGGTCGAAATTCGCTCAAGTTCGAATACCCACAGCTAAGCTGCGTGTTTGTCTCTTGGTGGATTTTGCTGGAGTTTGAATTACCAAGATTTAGTTTTGCAAATTTTCCCCGGTATTAAACTCCCAATACCCATTACCTAGCTAACTTAATGGACTTTTTACCAAATACCAAAATGTGTTTCGTCCCTGGCGCGATGAAAGCTGAAGTTTGAATACCCAATACACAGGGAGCTTTTAAATTTTCCCTTGGAATTGAATTCTCAATATTCAATGTCCATTATCTAGCTTATTAATGGATCTATATGTATTATTGAATGTAACTTATATAAGTTTCTTGCATCAATAAACTTGGTTACTTAGACAGGATCACGTGGTCGGCATGGAGCGCATGGAACGACTGTTCGTGCGAGCATCATCGGCGCAGTCGTCACAGGTATCCGCCGAATACGCCCGGCTCATATGAGAGTGAACAATGCCAGCCTGACAACTGTCAACATGCAAGAATTGGTGAGTAGTTTTGTTGCAAGGTTGGTGTAATTGTATTTCGAGGGAAGTGGAAGTCGTAGTGGTTCAGTGTGTAGTAGTGGTGGTGGCGTCCACAGAGGGTTTGGTGTTGGTTGTGGTGGTGGTAATGGATGTGGTTTGGGTTGTATTAGTGTTGAATGTTGTGTTTCTGTCATCGAATAGCATGCTGTTCCTGTTGTTGGAAAGATAATTATTTGCTGGAAATTTCCAATAAAATATCATGTCTCTCGTGTTGAAGACACTATCTCTCCGGATCCAAACACACACTGGGGCTATTGGTCCGCCTGGACACAGTGCAGCCGCACATGCGCAGAAGGGCAGCAGTCAAGATCACGTGCGTGTTTGAGCGAAAGCAGTCAGTTACTAAGTGACACCCACTGCGTGGACAGTGCGATCGAAACTCGGGCATGTCTGAATGCCGAATGCAGCGGTAAGGAAAATAAAACGTATCGGCCGACAATCTTAAAAGCGTATCTTGTAAATCTTTTCTTCAACTTAGCATTCCGATCCTTTAATCAGCTAATAAACATCTTGAAAACGGATTTAATAAATCAAAAAATAAGGAAGAATAAAAAAAAATGCCTTTTCAAGTGGCTTCGATGTTCAAATCGTTAAAATCATATATGTGTATATATACAATTGCTTTAACTTCATGTAATAGTATAACACACTTATATACACCAAATAAAATGTTGTAAAGGTATATTTAACTATAGGTCCGCTTTACTCCCTGTAATAGTATTGCACAATTATATACACCAAATAAAATGTTGTAACGGTATATTTAACTATAGGTCCGCTTTACTTCATGTAATATAGTACACAATTATATACACCAAAGAAGATGCAGTAACGGTATATTTAACTATAGGTCAGCTTTACTTCATGTAATAGTATATCACAATTATATACACCGAATAAAATGTTGTACCGGTATATTTAACTACAGGACCGCTTTACTTCATGTTATAGTATTACACAATTAGTAACACCAAAGAAAATGTTGCAACGGTATATTTAACTAGAAGGAAATGTTGTAACTGTATATTTAACTAGATGAAATGTTGTAACGGTATATTTAACTGGAAGGAAATGTTGTAACGTATATTTAACTAGAAGTAAATGTTGTTACGGTATATTTAACAAGAAGGAAATGTTGTTACGGTGTATTGAAATAGAAGGAAATGTTGTAGCGGTATAATAAACTAGAATAACATGTTGTAACGGTATATTTAACTATAGGACCGCAGTTTCACGCGAAACAGGACAAAGAGATCACAGTGTCGCTCCCTTTATCAATGATTGTGGGCATCGTCGCCGGGATTGTGATACTAATCCTGGTCATTGTCGTCGGGATTCTGATCTTCAAATTGAAGTGCAAAAAGGAAACAGGTAGGAAAACGGGCGTTAAAAAGAATGCGATACTATGTGTTATGTTATTGTATCGAGAATCAAATGGGGTGTTCGTAAATATTTTGAAAGAAATTTATTCATGAAACATGACATCGAAATGCAGATGCGAGTTCGTTTGTTTTAAAATGTTTTCCTCATAAAGTCAAAAGTTTTCGTATAAAAGCTTATAATTTTAAAAGTTCTAAATTGGATAAAAAGTGTGCTCTAAATCATTTTAAAATTTATTTTTGCAGAGACAGGAACAAAGCCAAAAAAAGTAAACAACAAGTAAGTTTTTATTTTGGGTAAACATTCATGAATTTCATCGTGTCATTGGAAAATATAAAACCTCTGTGATCATTCTCAAGAAGTTCATATATACCTGTAAGGTTCATTCACCGTCTAAAAAATAACTGCTACCAATCTTAATTAAAATGTATTATTTGAGCTACGTACTATGTGCAAGTATTTCAGATTATATGCACATGCGTTCAGATCGGAATAAAATGTTTGTATGTAAAATGGTTTTAGTTTCCAGCCGCTAAATTGGTGACTAAATTCATTAATTAACCACCCACCATGGTAAGTCAATAAACAAACTAAAGCTTTGGTTCGGTACTTTCATGACAACATAATCTCGAACATTTCTCCTTGTGGAGCACGGTCTAATGCTAGATCAAAGTCAATAATTTAATATCTTCATTTTGAAGGAGTTTGTCGGCTTTGAATTAAACAAACAAGACATGAATACAATTTTTCAGGTAGTATATTAAATTTATATTAACAACTTTTATTAATTCAATTCGTGTTACCGGTTCTCCATTTAACAACGCCCGCATGTTTCTGAAATTTAAGAAAGAAGAACCAACCTGACCCACGAAAGTCATCGTCAGTCAGTGGTGTTCACACATACGCGGAGATTGACGAAGATGACGTCTTCGATTTAAAACAGGAAACGTCTGGCCAATCACGTGCTGAATCAATATACGTGCCTCTGCCTCAATCGCCATCCGGGTCTCATCTGACGCAGTACGGAAATATTACGTACAACAACGAGACACAGTCGATAATTTTCGGCAAGGTACCAGAAAACGACAAAAACGAAGATCGCTCGGAAATTGGATCAGAATGTGCGGATCTTACGACTTCCACGGAAGCACCCACGGCGACGACAAGGTTTGAAAGTCGACATGTGTCGCTGGACAGTATCGGTTACATGAAACCGAAAATGAAAAGATTCAAGAAACCAGTTTAGTTCATCTTTTCTTTTGTTTCAAAATGTGTCCTTCTTATTGATTTCTTTTTTGCGGCACCGTGAATTAAAGACACATTTACACGGTCATTTTAAAATGTAAACTTCTGATCTTAGACCATACTAATTTTTGACAAGTGTTATGCACATAAGAACCGTGGGATCAGAATTTTCAAGAAAAATATGTTGTGGCCGAATCTGTGAAGAATCAAATCTCTGGTATGCAGAGCGACACTGGCAATTCGTGATTTGTTCTTGCGAGCATACAATACATCTGATGATTTGTTATATTAATGCTGAGAACCAGATGGCCAGACAGAATGTGTACCCGGAAGCTCTTAATAAGGACAAAACAGACATCAATCATGACCACCATACAAACGGAAGTGCAAATCGATTGGCCACATCCTCCAAAGGGATCAACCAAACATTACAATTTAGCATGGACAGGAATCCATAATATCGAATAAAAACATGGTAGAGCGTTGATCATTTGAACAGAGTTAAGGCATGTATGTCTATCTCTCGGAGTGAGACCAAACACAAAGTTCAAGACAGCAGTAGATAGAAAGCAGTGGAGGAAGCCATATGCAAAGCAATCGTTGAATTGAATTAATTATGTAATCTTAACCGAGTAACACAGAGCTGAAGGCTATTACAACATAACAGATAATGTGCAGACTGATACAGCAATGTGTAGAAGATATATCATTACACATGTGTGAGACTCTATGCGTAATTCAACCGGGTTACACCGCCAAATGCTTTGCATTGACTGTTCCAAGGCGTTTGCCCCAAACGTAATCGTGTTCATGTTTCATGTCGTGTTGTATGTATTGTCATCTATTGTATAGGCACTTGTTCACTTCTTATCAATTCGTCTTCAATATGGTTTGACGACGTTGAATATCATGTTAAATAGTGTAGACCTACGTTATTTTAAGCATTATACATTATTCTTGGACATTGGTTTATATACTTCGTACATGCAAATGTCCAATGTGTATCAATACGTTTTTGTTTTAGGACCGTCGCAAATATTAACATCATGGTCTAGCCCCCCGATAGGATATTAAAGATATACAGGACTAATTAGCCATACCATGTATGCATTGTACCATTCGTAATCTTTATTAGTTGATCAAAGAAAGGCTCTTCACAAAGATGGGGTGCTTACATCATGTATTTTGTAATGAAATGGACGGAAGATGTTGTTTTCACTGTTTTTATTAATGACATGTGCATATTGACAACTCATCGCATCGTTAGAGCTAGGATCTTTTTAACCCTTTGAGCGCTGGAACCGGATTTTGAAGGCCTTTGCAAACAGTTTGGATCCAGATAAGACGCCACAAAACGTGGCGTCTCATCAGGATCCAAACTGTTTGCTATTCTGATAGAATTCTTGTAAACAAAAATCCAAGAAAATGCTAATTTTAGAAATTTAGCAGACAGCATTTTAGCAGACGACAAATTTCCCAGCATGCAAAGGGTTAAAAGTTGACATCACAATCATACTGTTTGTGTCGTTTTTTTTATTCCCTGAATACTCAGGGAGCAGATGTGCATTTTAATTCTATGCAAAGTCACTGTTGCTATTCGTTGCGTTGGCGTACACTTCCAGCTAATTCATGTCAAATTTAAACAAAAGGAAAATGTATCTGGTCACTCACGTGTTAGGAAACTATTACGTGTAAATACGGGATAACAATATGTAACGCGACATTAGATGCAGTCCTGAAACTCTGACTTTTACTTTGGAACTTAAGGCATGCGTTTATAAAAGAACAATAACCTGATATTAATATTTCTTAGTGCACTATGCTTGTTTGAATTTAAGAGTATGTATTCAATTTCTCTCTATACACATGGTCTTTATGACTAGATGATTCTTCGCATTTGACCCGTGCATATCAAAGGTCATAGTCCTAATTTCCGTGTCACAAGTCCCGTGCCGCATGCTTATCAGCCAAAGGTCAATGTCGCAATTTAAACCTCATACTTGATACAGTTATCGTACAATTGTCGTCTCGGTGCATTAGCAACATGTTTTAATCAAAGCATACTTATGTGGATTAGGTTTTGTTTGGTCGCAATTCACATTTGTTTTTAAATATATGTATTTGACAATTCGTAAAAAAAACGAGCTGTCATGTAAACGCTGTATGAAATTTGCCCGATATAAACATACGAAAACTCACTGCATAAGAACGTCATCGGAAATAAGCGTTATTTATGTACATTACTTATTGTTTACATCGAGCGTGGGATATTGAACATTATTTGTCAACATCGACCGCCATTTGTAGCGTACATCCTGTATGTAAGTTGAACGATCTCTCACATCTGCATTTCAACGATATGTTAAAGCCACTTAAAACAACTAATGTTATTGTTTGAAATAAATAACATAGACTTACATCACAATGTCCACATATCACATGTTTTATTATTTAAACAATTATGTAGTTTTAATAGTATGTGTTATGTATACAAATGCATGAGCAAAGAACTAGTTATTAGTAAAACATCATTTAAAAGTGGAATTATTTAGTTTAGATATAGTGTAACTCTATTTTGTTCAAACCTTTATTAATAATAACATCTGTATGTTAAAGTATAAATATATGATTAGGACGTTACGGTTAGTCTCACCTGTCACGCATGGACACATGCATTGTTATGCATGAACACGTTCAGTCGTATGTATCATGCATGGATTTATTTTCATTTTAAGAAAGGAATTCGTCTACACCATCATGTAATACAAATAATAATTGGAAAATGTGTAACAAGCAAAAGCTTGTCGCGTTTTTAATTGTACATGTCATTCTGTTACAGAAAATTAGATAAACAAATATACACCGTAACGATCATTGTCATGGTAATGACTCACCGACACATGAGGATTAAGTACTATTAGATCAAGCTTGGTCATGTACAAAATGTTATAACCGGCTTGTGTTATTGATTAATATTAAATATTGAAATAACATCCCAATAAATAAATATATGCACTATATTAGAACATAATGACAATGTCTTATTATACGTTATTATTTTCCAGTTTGTCATCCCATTATGAAATGTAATGGTTGAAAAACAATAATGCCTTGTGACGGTCTGTTTAATAGTACGGCCATGTGCCCTTTGTCAGAATAGTTCGAATAATTGGTGAAGTTGTAAATATGTCCATGTCTTAGTTTGAAAACAATAAACGTGTGTGTGTGTATGCGTTTTATTGTCGTTCGAGTTTCAGGAAGAAGTAAAAAAAAAAAAAATGATGAGTAACTTTATCTGTTTTATGGAGAAAGATGACTAATTTTTATAATGACACACTAGCAAGCAAAACATATGGAGAAAAGTACTCGAGATTTCCAAGATTATGAATAGATAATATTGCAATACAATCATGTTTGTGTATTTTTAAACATGTTTATTTGAAATGTGTGAACTAGACAAAACATTAAATATAGCTATAAAGACAATTTGTTAACATTGGTTTGTGACATGCATGAGTTTGTTTTGATCCGATATATGTATTGTCTGTCTGTCTGTCTGTCTGTTTGTCTGTGTGTCTGTCTGTCTGTCTTCCTGCCTGCCTGCCTGTCTGTCTGTCTGTCTGTCTGTCTGTCTGTCTGTCTGTCTGTCTGTCTGTCTGTCTGTCTGTCTGTCTGTCTGTCTGTCTGTCTGTTCATAATAACAATATTAAGTTCTTAACACCTTAGTTTTGATTCATCATTTGTACCAGGTAAGCAAATATCGTGACCGGTATTTGTCAAAACCAAGTATACACGACTACATACTTTAATTATAAGCTGCATTGTATTTCTTAAAAGGGAGACAAATGCGTTGCGAAAAGTTGTTATAAAGAAAGGGAGGCAACTTGTTTTGTTGATCGCCACGATCAGTTCACAACATACAAACAGCTTCACATACGTGATCCACTAACCACTATAAATATTCATCTCTTATAAACTCGAGAAATCATTTCATTGTTAAAAGTATATGCTTAATTTAACTTAAAAATTGCTATATTGACTGAATGAGAAAAATACACGAAAGTTTGACATGTAATATTCGTTTTAATCATAGAAAGTGTTCGCACTAAACGTTTGTTAGATGTTAACGAGTAAATAATCAAGTTTATTAAGTCGATTCAAATTGCGCCGATTATGAATGAACAAACAAGTTACTACATGTTGTACAATAGTTGTGGAATCGTTATTCTAAAATATATTAAAATAAGTAAACATGCTGCAATCGTCTGTTTTCATAAACTGTTTTACGAAATCCATGGCAAAAACAAAATCATGTATTTTACGGATTGTAAAACATATTGCAAACAAAATACCCAATACTAAGTAAAACTACGAAGTAATGGTTTAGAAATGTATTGTTTAATAACGCTAAGTTATATAGTAGGGATATGTTTAGATGTAACGAAGGAGCGAAGGTCGAATAAGCATCAAACTTTAAAACAATAACAAGGAAACATTACAACCGAGAACAACTACGAAAATAACCGAAATGATTGAATAAGCGGTTTTAGAAAAAAGTTGTTCGACTGTATCTTTATTGGAACGCATAGACTACACGTTCATAAAAATAAACGTCTATAAGAAGCATATGTGGCGTGTTCTGAGAAAACTGGGCAAATGATTGTGCGTTAATTGTTATCCCAGATTAGCCTGTGCAGTCCGCACAGGCTAATCAGGGACGACAATTTCCGCTTTTATGGATTTTTTCGTTTAAATGATGTCTCTTCTTGGCGAATATCCAGTGTAGGCGGAAAGTGTCGTCCCGGATTAGCCTGAGCGGACTGCACATGCTAATCTGGGATGACACTTTACGGACAAGCATTAAGCCCAGTTTTCTCAGAACACGACACATATTGTAGACACTGTGATAACATTTGTACTCAGGTCTGTTGAACGCATTACCGATATTCGTGTTTCTCTCTCGTTCCTGTTTCTTGTCAAGTACTTTTTGCCTGAGAGAGACTGATTGAATTTCTTTGATATGAAACGGTATTAATGCACTCCGGTTGCAAAAAATGCGCATACAAACACAGGTGCATCATAATGGATTTTCTTGAAATATATTTGGAAAATGTTATTACATTTCTTTGTAAAATCCACTTCCAGAAAATCTTGAGAGGTGAAGTGTTTTGCATGAAGAGTAATAAGTACAGGCCCACTTCATGGGAACCAAGCTAATGCATACAAGCAAAATCATTTTACAAGCTTTTGCTTTGTGAACTTAAAACATGCATGCACAAATGTTAATTAAGCAGTCTGAGGCATCAAAGTACCATTTACAAAACGATACATACAGATAACAAAGAAATATTTAGAAATATAGTCTAAGGTACTACATTTAAGCTAAGCGGTTGAATAGCAAGGAAAATATTATATGTATTGAAATAGAAAATACATTTTTGCAATAAATAGTTTGAAGATGACATATTTCTATATAAATGCATCTACATAAATATGAGCTGATATTTTTATATATGTATATGAAAACAAATCTTATAGTTTCTCTTCCGGAATAGTATTCACAACTTGCATACACAATTGTGTCGTGTTCTGAGAAAACTGGGCAAAATGCTTGTGCGTAAAGTGTCATCCCAGATAAGCCTGTGCAGTCCGCACAGGCTAATCCGGGACGACACTTTCCGCCTAAACTGGATTTTCGCTAAGAAGAGACATCATTCAAATGAAAAATTCCATTCAAGTGGAAATTGTCGTCCCTGATTAGCCTGTGCGGACTGCACAGTCTAATCTGGGATGACAATTAACGCACAAGCATTTTGAGCAGTTTTCTCAGAACGCGACAAAATTGTTGTAGGCGTGTGAAGTTGGCACTTTTCGAAGTTCATGGTTGAATTTCGACGTCAGAGTCAGCACGAGATCCGCACCAGCTCGATATTCGAATTGCGTTCTTCGACTTTCGCTACCATCGCCGAACTTCACACACCTAATAGTTATTATAAAATGCCATAATTAACAACAGCTTCCACCTACACCAATAACGATCCCGATAATAGCAACACGTCTGCCCACTAGCTACGCCACGGCACATGTACATCCCAAAATCTGCTACCATTCCTCTTCTTCTTAATGAACGGTAGATCATTCAGAAAATGGGGGTAAAACTGTCAAAATATAATTGCCGGAATTCTCGGATGATAACTTTAACTGCACGCTTGTTACTGAGAAATGCTCTGTAAGTGTCAGATACAAAATCTGAAAAAATCCCCGGAGTACCTGCGTGTGAAATAATAAAGCAGGATAATTTGTGCGTTTTGGGGATTTTGGAATCGAAGTCGTGGGGTGTTTCTTTTGTTTTTGTTGTGTTTTTTAGAAGTTTTAGTATGCTGATAGAATACATAAACCAGAAATCAGGATTTAAATGTCATATTTGGTGTATGCTGAATAAATTCCTAGTGCTTACAATATTCTGAAGTCAATACGGATGTGCGTTATGTGTTAGATATTTAAATGTACAGGTTTTTGTAAATTGGATTCGGATAATTGGAGATGATACTTAAGCTACGGTATTTATCACATTAAGCAAATATTAATAATACTTCACGTTGGTGTATCTTGCTCACTTTCGATCGCGCACATTTAATCCATTTATGCCTAGCGTCTAGAAAAAAAGGCCTTGGCAAACAGTGTAGACCCAGATGAGACGCCGCATCATGCGGCGTCTCATCAGGGGGGTCTGCGCTGTTTGCTTAAAGGAATTTCTGTAAGAAATATTCTAAATATAGACATAAATATACTAGACATCCCTTATTTTGGAAATAAATTGATCCAATTTAGAAGGGTGGGAGATTCCACTAGGCATAAATGGGTAAAGATATGCTTACGTAGCATGAGACGTTTAGAAGTCGTTATCAATTTCATTAAAGTGCATATTCAAAATCAAATTTAAGGGATGTAATGGGTTAATTATTAATACATGAATTTGATATTTGATGCAAGTGTTTTTCGCCCGTTATGAAAAAAAAACATGCGTAAAGACAATATAATACAATTATTAATCATACATGCAAAGCAAAAGTATACCGATCAATTGAATCACTCTCCGAAGTTTACTAAAATGGTATCGAAACATAAGTAAGGAAATCATATACATGCGCCGGATTTTATTTGAGTCATTACAGTATACGCGCTAAATTTGAATAGTACATTCCGTGCGTAATAACATAGCTATGAGTGAAAGTATTTATACTTAACCAAACATCTTAATGATCGTTAAAGCTCAATCATTTCTCTGTGAGCTACACAGTAGCTCCATTGACTCTCTAAGTAGTGAGTGGGGGGAACTGGGCAAGTGCAAGAATAAGGGCTTGAAGTTTTGTTGAAGAGTATTGCATTCCTGAAATAATTTATAAATACTGGTTTCAGTTAGTAATTTTCGTGCATTTTAGTCGCTCACATCAAATCAGATAATATTGTTGTATATTGTTTCGGATTTTCGTTGCTGTTTTTATTATCTTTCGTATCAAGGGTGAAAATGAAATATAAAGAAGTTTTACAATAGGTGGCATTTTCTTTAGCTGTCCTTCGTTTGTTTTTTTTGTCGTTGTTTTTTTTTAATTTAAAAGATCTTAAATATACACAACTTGTATTTCTGCCTAAAAACTTTGGTTTGGATTCGTAATTATTTTTAAATCTTGACTGTAACTTGTTACAAATACGAGTTGAATTTTAACAACACGGACATTACAGCGCTTTAGTGTTCGAAGGTTCGATGGAGTGCTAATGGTCGACCTGAAGTTATCAAATATTACCAACACTTCGTTTGCAACAATGACGTCAAAATCTACCACGCTTATGCTCATCATCGCATTCCTAATTCTGGACGTAACGTGGGCCCTTAACTTCCTTCAAAGCAATAGCACATACGCCCGATTCCCGAAATGGGACGCCTGCAAAAACGCCTCGATCAGTTTCGAGTTCCGGACGCGGCATACGTTAGCCTTGCTAATGTACACGGACGACAACGGCATTAACGATTTCCTGGAAATAATGATCGTGAACGGAAGTGTACGACTGCGTATGAACTTTGTCGACGGAAAAGACAGCCCGGTCGAGATGATGGTCGGGCAACGTATGAATGATTTCAACTGGCACAGGGTCGAGGTACGACGTAAACGCATGGAGACGTTATTTTACGTGGACCATTTCCACGAAAGCCGAATAGCCTACGGATCGGATTTCAACTTCGGTGACGTCAGCACCAATAATGACGTGTTCTTTGGAGGACTTCCGCAGTCATACCTATCGAGACTAAGTAAACTTTCACTGACGTCAGCGTTCTATGAGCCGCGATATGTGGGTGAAATACGTAATGTCATTTACGAAAACTGCACGTGCCGCCCCCAGCGCGTGCGGATGACCGAGGGCCTTTCGCTATCACATAAACCGCCGGAGGCGTGTGACGTCACGAACAAATGTGGCGCGTGCCTTTGTATCAGCGGGGACAATGGACACGGCTGCCAATGCCAGGGGTTCAGCTGCGAACAGGGTAAGCAAGTTATAAATACATTACATAAATGATAGTATCGAAAGTGTCGTATATCGGAAAATCGTAGGTGCATTTTGAACTTATTATCATCTCATATTATGCAATTTACAAATTCACTATCATTATGCGTTGAAAAAAAGGAAAAAAACTCACCTGCTAATACCCCCGTAGTTAAATGAAAAAAATAAAAGATTCACAATTGAAACTCTAAATTCATGTGTAGATTTCGTTTTTGATGAAATGTGTTTCCATTTAATAAATTGGCCGATGCAAACAGTTTACACATATTAGTTAGAGTTTTTATGAGAATACATTTCAAATAATGGATACTATTTCAGAAAACCTAAAGTCCCAAGTTTTTAGTAAGTACATTCAAATGATAAGGCCTCCTATTTACAAATACCTATGGTCCCAACTTTTTTAGAACAACAAATACACATTATGAACTATAAGTCTCGTTCGTAGAATGTTGACATATTTTATGAAATTATCTTTATCAAAATGTAATAAGCTCATACGCATTATTATTCAGTGCACATTTCTCCTAACGTAATCAGCACTGTGATGTAATCTATAATGCAGTCCGCAATCTGGGACGACACTTTAATCACATGCATTAAGCCCCGTTTTCCCAGAGCGCGGATCAAATGGTTGTAAAACTTGACTTCCACTAGGAAGTAATTAGCCTCCAACAGTTAAACGCAGAGATAACCATCATTCCTTAGCAATGATATAGGGTCCGTCTATCATGCTAATGATTTTTCCTAAGCTTTTGCTTTTGGGAAATAATACAGTAAACGCCCGAACTTGTTTATGGTGCATACCTTTTACGTATATTACATCGTCCCACATAAATCAGTTATATATTTGGATGTTAGATTTTTAGAAAACTACGCTGATACTTCATGAGATGCACTTTGGTCACGATTCATAGGTAAAGCATATCCAGTCACATACAAATGTGCCGTGTTTTGAGAAAACTGGGCATAATGCATGTGCGTTAAGTGTCGTCCAAGATAAGCCTGTGCAGTACGCACAGGCTAATCAGGGACGACACTTTCCGCCTAAATTGGATTTTTGCTATGAAGAGACTTCATTTAAATGAAAAATGTCATAACAGCGGAAAGTTTCGTCCCTGATTAGCCTGTGCGAACTGCACAGGCTAATCTGGGACGACATTTTACACACATGCATTTTGTCCAGTTTTCTCAGAACGTAACTCAAACTATGTAGTTTTACATTGACTTGTATACTTTTAAGACTTTTGTAAACATAATACTTTTACACAGAGCTATATTGTATACTTCATACGAAAACTCTAATCGCATTGTATATTATAAATACTAACCGAAAATAAAATTAATAAATATATTGATCCATTTATTTGCTATAAAGTACGTTCAAAAGTGCCACAATAACCGTCATATACATTTATGAAATAAAAACATTATCAGCTCAAATAATGTACATATTTAACTAATAATAAAGTCTGATGTAAATATAAATTATGTTATTTATAATATATGTGAGTCTCAAATGCAGATTAAACTTACAATGCGCATTAATGTAAGAATATCTAAACATCTCGACGCAATCTTAAAATTCGTAACTCCACATTCGATTAACTGCTTTAGAATTGTACAGTTTATATCCGCTTTGTGTTTATACACGATCCTGTATTTTGTTTTAGATTACAAAAACAAGAAATGTTCAGACTCTAACTGATGACGCGTAGTTTTTTTTTTTGCTTATTTACACGAAGCTTTAGAAATTATAAAACATCAAAACAAATCGTTGAGTGTACTTTATCAAAAATGACCCACGTGTATAATGAAAAGCATTTCTTTGAAATTATTTTCGTTGCTTCCTTGGCTGCATGGTTTACTGTGGAGCTCTCCAAATTAGTGTGCTGAGGTTTCCAGAGATTAGGTTCAATCCAACGTTGATATGATAAGCTATACAGTAGTTACAAAAGCTGCCTCCCAGAAAAGATAACATACAACGGTAGCAGATAATCTAACCCACGCGCTTCTGGTTTTTAAGAGCATTTAATTTACGAACGCAGGTCATAATTTGAAGTGCTATTTGATTCATTTAATAAGTATTACAATGTGTAATACGGTTAGCTTTCTATGAGGCTACATATCTTAGTATGTAGTGTCATGCTGTTAAAGATATATAATGGTTCTACGGGGACTTTATCACATTATATCTTACTTTGTTTGAATTGTTGATTAGAACCTATTAGCATTTTTAATATGTAAGAATCATATCCACATTAAAAAAAAAATACATTAAATCAATTAGTAAATAAACACTGACATTTTCAGATTTACGACGCTTTATTGTATGCTTTATAACTGAAATAAATGTTGTTGTTGTTGTTGTTGTTGTTGTAATATAATATATATGTTGTTGTTGTTGTAATATATATATATATATATTACAACAACAACAACAACAACAACAACAACATTTATTTCAGTTATAAAGCATACAATAAAGCGTCGTAAATCTGAAAATGTCAGTGTTTATTTACTTGATTTAATGTATTTTTTTTTAATGTGGATATGATTCTGACATATTTAAAGTGCTAATAGGTTTTAATCAACAATTCAAACAAAGTAAGATATAATGTGATAAAGTCCCCGTAGAACCATTCATGCGTAAACAAATATATTACATGTTCTATACATATTAGTCTCATTAAAGAAACCATGAACAGTACATTTCAGCGAGCAAACGCTTCATACGTTAGAACCCTCCGACAAGCACCTTCAATCGAATATTTCTTTAACACAGACAACAAAATACAAACAGGTTCCAAAACAGCCTCGCGATTAGCCTATCTCGATATTTTGTTACTGGCAGATATGTAAACGTCACGTGCAATCCTTGATTCTAAAGATTCTTAATAATGAAATATGGTTCTATTCTTATAAATAACTCGCTTCTTAAAGGGTTTATGGATCGACGTTTATTTATTTAAAAAAACAACATCTAACAGCTGCATAAAACGCAATCTGTTCATACTGCATATTTCAAAGTTTTAATA
Organism: Dreissena rostriformis; assembly: GCA_007657795.1. Classification (NCBI taxonomy): domain Eukaryota; kingdom Metazoa; phylum Mollusca; class Bivalvia; order Myida; family Dreissenidae; genus Dreissena; species Dreissena rostriformis. The sequence continues at coordinate 33,637 of VMBQ01003902.1, forward strand.
AACACATTCGGATTTCCGGTTTACAGTCTAGAAGCATATGGTTAGACCTTTAGTCAAGATTTGAGGTCTAAACATATAGTGTTCTAAATTGTTAACTCATACTTTACAATTCGAAAAAATAAATCGTATCATGTGAAAATTCTAATTGCATCTAATGTATGGCGTTCTCAATCAAGAGTGCCTAAACATTATTATTGCATTATCATTGACTAGAATTATATGCAAATAAATAGACGATAATTGTTAACATTTACACCTGAATCTACTCGACCAAAAAACTCGAATATGCAACACGTATAATAATCAGGTATGCAGAAATCCCAAATCCGAATATGATCGCGTGTTTTGAACAAGAAGAAAACATTTTTAACAGAATTGCATGAAACATATTATTATTAACTGCACTTACGTCCAAAGGACAATACCATTGTAACATAATGGAATCCAATCCATAACATTCACCTTAAAATAACGGAATTACATTTCCAAAGTGAAGAGAACACAAATTAATGTCTTTACCAGCGTAATATAAGTTTCTGTACTTGTAGTGACTCCCTGGGCTGTATTATTTCTATATTTACATACATTGATTAAGTTAGTACGTAACAAACAATTGCATGCACTGCATGGCATTGCAGATTTTATGCAATCTGTAAACAGGTAAAGCCATCAAAATTCCTTGTTTCCATCGAGGACATGATTACCTGTCGATGTTTCCTCGTAAACATTATTTAAATGTATGTTCTGTGTTATGTCAGGATTTTTTTCTAAGCTCAAATAACCATTTAGATTTTCTTACATGAGTCTGAGATTAGAGCTTGGCTTCGTAAACGTTCTGTCCGTAATAAAACAAAATAATACATTCAATATATGTAATCATATACCATTCTAATATATTTATTTCATTAACTTGCAACCGACACATACTGATAACGGTTTTTCGTTTCGTACTTGTCGTGTTTAAAAATAAATACCATAAATGCAAAGTAGTTGCTAGGTCCGCGTTAACGCCATTCCATAGTTATCATGATCAACACTGAAATTCATATAAATAAGTTTTGTAGTTGCTTTTTTTTCGGATAGTCACCTTCATTTTCCTTAGTAGTCATGTCTTTTACTGGGTATGTAATAAGAGTGTTTCGAGCATTTCCGCTATGATACACGTTGGTTTTACCATTCGGAAAAAAAGTGTTGCAATGTTTTTATTACTGAAACACATGCAAACATTGTAAACGTAATGGTATTGATCTTGTCTTATAGTTGAATTTATCTGATTTATAAATTCCAATTGTCAATCGTGAGGTGATGAATACGGTGATAGACAATGCAGAAAGTGTTCCAAATAACGTGAATCAAGTATTAAGTATTAAAGTGTAAATTGCAACACGATGTCGGTTGCACTTATTGGTAATACTATAACAATGTTTCGTGTAAGTGTTCTTGTTTCAAACGTTAACTAATATAATCAAATATGGTTTATATTGTAATGTAAAAAGCTTTTGATGGTACAATGTTTATTTGTTATAATATGCATACACTGCATGTGAGTTATGTACGGTGTGGAGTGGGATACCCTTGACCCTCACACACCTATTTAAGAGAATAATAACATATATTGAACGGAAAAAAACTACTATTCTAGACGTAAAAGACTGTTACAATAGGCTGCTTCAAGACGCTTTGACCGATTCAGATAATTGACGAATCACATACTGCTGTAATAAGACAATACATTAGCTCTATTGTACAATTAATACATTTTGTCAGCGCCAAGTAACATCGTAACCTGTTTTGTTTTCTTGGAACTCTTTTACTTACGAAAAGTCGTTGCAGATGTGTATGCACTGACCAATGTCCAATTCACACATTTACTATTGACATTTAAATTTTTCTTAAATTCACACTTTAACATACATGCAATTCAATCATATTTAAATTAATGTCCAGTTATCCAACTATCGCCTTTGGATATCGAGTGTTTTGAAATGTAATTAAAACATTTTTGTTTCGGATTTTTAAACGAGTACGTGGTGATTTTGTGATTCTGGATAAATTGAAATAATTCATTTAATTAGCATTGCGAAACACAGCGTACGAAACATAATTTCATATTCATAATAATACCAATAAATAAATGAGTGATAAAGTTCGTTAATGAAATACATTGTGTAAACTTCGAAACGTGAATCTCTAACACACAAATGATATTATTTCGTTACGTGTGAGATATTAATCATGTTGCCTTACGTACATACATAATGATTATCGACCAATAACTCAGAGGTAACTAGAGCAACTGTTTGCTCATGCCCAGCAAGCGTCGCTGCAAATGTTTGCAAGTCATCTTACCGTAAATACGTGTAATGTTATTTTCTGGAAGGCTTTATTGATCACAAAACACAACACAAGTGCCCGTACAAATATTAAGAATACATTCGTTAAGGAGTGGGTGNAATTGTTTGGAGGGAAATTCGGTTAGTATTTTTATTTAAGGCAAGTCGATAATTACGTATACATTGTCAAATACATGGTAAACACAACCAAAAAAAGAACATGATTACATCCTGGGGCTTTAACCACTTACACATACAATTGTTTTTAATCTATGCTTTTTTGACCCTCGATTTAAAGACAGAACTGGTCGACGATATATATATATATATATATATTTGGCGAATATTCAAATGTTAAACAGGTTGATAATTATGTGATATTATATTTAATTCTAGACCAGATTGTGAAAGAAAGAAAAGGTACGTTTAGACAATCCTATGCATGATGTTTGCCCCACATTGTCCAATAAAACACAAATACTGAGTGTTTTCACACTGTGACCCTAAATGTCCAGAAAGCTGCCTAGTGTTGTGTGGTTTTAAACTCTCCTATAAAATAATACGTTCTTTCCTGTCGACGGACTAGATCTTCGTTTTTAACAAATCCACTCTTAGTGATAGAAATACTTGCTTCTTATTTGCTGAGCCAGGTCGCACGGAGACCTTTCTATTTCCATATTTTGCCAGGAGTGGTTCATAGAAAGTCTATAACGTAAACTGATGTCACGGATATAAACACGATGACGTTGTTAAAGTCACATAAATACTCAAAATCAACGAATATTTTGTAAAATATTTTGTAAAAATATAGTTATCCCAAACGAAATATTCGTTTATTTTAAGTGTTTATGTTACTTTAAATACAGTAAAGCTAAGTTGAGTCAAGCTATTACATAAATGCCGTAAGATTAATTCGTTGCAAGACTTCTTACTGAACCCGCACGATATGATACAGTAAGGTAAATTTATATTTGGCTCTAAATACTCGGTATCTTACAGTATGGGTTCAGTGAGAAGCCGTGTAACTAATGATTTATACATTATGGGTCGCTCGCAACATCGCCTCTGATACTAAATGCTTCATTAGAACCTGTACTTCCTCAGTCAACTGTTACCCCCTTCAAACTAACAGTCACCATATAATTGTGCGTCAATATATCAAGATCGTGATGAGGTTGAAACAACATAATTTGTATTAGCTCAAGGCGTATGGTGGTTGTCCATTAAAACACACAGCTGCCATGAGGCGGGGCAGTAATATGACTAAAATAGCATCGAATACATAATTTTTATTCTGCATGTACAGTATTGAAATTGGAAACAACCTTTTGTGGCGTGTTCTGAGAAAACTGGGCAAAATGCTTGTGCGTAAATTGTCATCCCAGATTAGCCTGTGCAGTCCGCACAGGCTTATCAGGCACGACAAATTCCACTTTTATGGAATTTTTGGTTTAAATGATGTCTCTTCTTAGCGAAAATCCTGTTTAGGTGGAAAGTGTCGTCCCGGATTAGCCTGTGCGGACTGCACATTCTAATCAGGGATGACAATTTACGCACAAGCATTTTGCCCAGTTTTCTCAGAAAACAACCTATTATGAAGTTTATGTCCATCAAACGAAAAACGGAAAATGCGAATATCCCTGTATGCACATGACTCGTATGTTAAAGCAATTACACTTTACGAGAACACAATCATAACACGAGTCATAAATACAATGTAAGTCATACTCAATAGTTTGATAGTATTAAGGAACAGTGCAATCGGATAAGTTTTTCTAACATTTTAGTGATTTTTCATTTTTCACAATAAAATGTTTCATTTAAATTTAACGTAATTTGTTTAAGTGTGGTCAGTATTTCTTGGTGTCTGTCATGGTGAAAAAATGGCATTGGTAAACTTTGATCGATAAAGCTGTCTGTTCGTAGCAGCTATCAACTACATGTAAGTACGTTAGGATATAGTCGGAATATCATAACGTATCAAAGTATAAATTAATTGAGCGTATGTTGCCAGATATCTGAGAAAAATACCATATGTATATCGAAAGAAGCTGTACCGCGCAGGCGTAGGTTGATGTCAATGACACTTAAACAGTTCATGCTTCCGGTTCTCTTAAAAACTAGGACAATATCAATGACCCTGAAACAGTAGATGCTTCCGGTTCTCTTTAAAACTGACTGGCGTTCACAATAGAAGTAACACACGTCGTAAAAGTTAGAATTAAAATAATTAAATGCCTAGCTATGAAAATCATCCTGTTTTTATCGTTTGGCCTAGTGATCCACTTGTATCGTTGGCATGTTGATGATGCATATATTTCATTTTGTTATTTTTGTTTGCAGTGTCCGTGTGAGACTTCACTGTCCGAAGTAATTGTAAAGAGATATTTTATGTATCATCTCGAATAAGAGCCTTAATATTGAATTCATTAAGTAATTTGTAGATTTTGTTTTTGTTGAAATGCGTTCCCATTTAATAAAATGACAAATAAATACTGTTTTCACATATTAGTTTTAATGTTCTCGAGAATACATTTTTTGAAGCCTAACATTAAGGAAACCTGAAATTCCAAGTTTTAAGTAAGAACATGTTAGTGGTGAAGACTTATATTTAAGAATGCAAATAAGCCCATTTTGATAAGGAAAACAAGTGGTAAGATTAAAGTATCGTTCGTAGAATGTTGACATATTTAATGACATTATCATTAGCAAAATATAATGAGCTAATACGCATTATGATTTAGTGAATACTTCTTCTAATGCAGTGCACACTCAGTCTTACGTTATCTGCAATTTGCTTAACCAATAACAGCCTTAAGGACATCGCATCCAGTGTTACAATACATGGTTGTACAACTTGACTTTCACTAGGAAAATAAGCCTCTAACAGTTAAACACCGAGAGAACCATCATTTCTTAGCAATGATATTGAGCACGTACATCATGCTAATGTTATTGTCTGTAAAACAATACAGTAAACGCCCGAAGTTGTTTATGGTGTATACTTTTCACATATATATACATCGTTCCGCATAAATCAGTTAGATATTTGGATTTAAGATTTTTCAAAACATTGTTCTGATATTTAATGATGTGCATTTTGGTCACGATTCATAAGTAAAGCCCATCCAGTCACGGATATGGTAGTACATACAATCGTAGATTGAACATACAATGCGCTTTAATATAAGAATCTCTAAACAACTCCAAACAAATTTAAGTTTCGCAACTTTACATTTCATTAATTGCTTTAGAGCTGTATAGTTTATATCCGCTTTGTCTAATAGTAAACATTATACACGACCCTGTACCTTGTTTAAGCTTACAAAAAACAGAAATTCTCAGCATCTTATTGAATTGTTAGGTTTTTGCTTATTTAAACGTAAGTTCAGAAATGATTAAACTTAAAAACGCATCTTTGAGTGTACTCCATCAAACATAAACCACGTATATATTGATAAAGCACTTCCTTTGAAATTAGTTCGTTGCTTGTGTGTATGGTTTACCGTGGAGCTCTCTACATTAGTGTGCTGAGGTTACCAGTGATTAGGCTCAACCCACCTTTGATAGGATAAGCTATACAGTTGTTACAAAAGACGCCTCTCATTAACGAGTACATACAACGGTAGCAGATAATCAAAAATACAAGCTTCTGGTTATTTAAGAGCGTTTGATTGAAGTGAGGAACGCAGGTCATAATTTGAAGTGTTATTAAATACATTTTACATTTTATAACAATGTGCAAAGCTGTAAGCTTTCTATGAGGCAACATTTCTTAGTCTGTAGTGTCATTATGTTAAAACTTTATCTATAGAAAACTCCCGTATAATATATATAATCGAATATTTCTTCGACTTATGTTTATTTAATACATTCTTCGGGTTTAACATAGACAATGCAAAACAAACAAGTTTCAAAACAGCCTTGTAATCCGACTATCTCGATATTTAATTACTGGCAGATATGTAAACGTCACGTGAAATCCTTGATTCTTAAGATTCTAAATAAAAAAAAAATCTGACTCTATTCTTATAAATAAATCGCTTCTTAACGTGTGTATGGATAGACGTTTATTTTTATTGTTTACAACAGCTGCATAAAACGCAATCTGTTCATTCTACACATTTCATTGTATAAATACAGGCAGTATTATTTCCGGTTTATAATCTAGGAGTATATTTTGAGAACTTTGAGTCCAGATTTTCGGTCTGAAAATATAGTGTTTTAAATTGTTTACTCATACTTTGCAAACAAACCGTTTCATATGAAAATACTTAGTATGTAATGTATGGCATTTTCGATCCAAAGTGCCTCAACATTATTACCCCATTGTCATTAACTATTATTATATGCAAATAAATAAGCAATAATTGCTAACATTCACACCTGAATCTACTCGACCTATAGCCACGTATATACAACACGTATAATAATCGGGTATGGAGAAACACTAATCCAAACCTGATCCCATTTTGGGAACAAGAACAAGACGTCTCTAACACAGAAAAGCATGTAAAGTATATTTTTAAACTGCACTAACATGCAAAAAGTCAATGTGCATGCAAAATAATTAATCCAGATTTATAAAATTCACCGTAAGATAACAGAATTTCATTTCAAATTCAAGAGAACAAATATTAATGTCATGACAAGCGTAATAAAAGTTTCTGTACTAGTAGTGACTTCCCGGGCTGTATTATTTCTATATTTACATAAACTGATTTCGTAAGTAAGTAACATACAATTGCATGCACTGCATGACATTGCAGATTATATGAAATCTGTAAACAGGTAAAGCAATCAAAATTCCTTGTTTCCACCGAGGCATGATTACCTGTCGATGTTTCCTCGTTAACATTATTAAAATGTATGCTATAATTCCTCGTAATCGTTGTTTTAGTGTATGTTGTAAGTTAAGTACTCTTTGTCAGTATGTTTTTAAGCTCAAATAAGCGTTTAGAAGAGTTTGAGATTAGAACTTGGCTTTGTAAACGTTCTGTCCGTAATAAACCAAAATAATAAATTAAATATACATAATCATGTATCATTCTAATATATTTATGTCGTTTACTTGCAACCGACATATACTGATAACGGTTTCAATTTTCGTACTTGCCGCGTTTTTTCAAATAAATACCATAAATGCAAACGAGTTACTTTGTCCGCGGTGCCGCAATTCCGTAGTTAGAATGATAAACACTTTTTGTTGTAAGTCATCTTCATTTTCCTTAGAAGTCAAGCCAACATAGCCAACACAATCGCAGTGATCTTTTCTTCAAGATGAATTTTGCTGATTATGTTAAATCCAATTGACAATCGTGAGGTAGTAAATTCGGCGGTAGATTATTCAGGAATTGTGCCAGGTAACTTGAATCAAGTATTAAGTATTTATCACATACGCATACACAATATGGTCAACAGTGGTCAATGACCCACATGCATATAAATATACTATTTTAAGCAATATATATTTAAAATGTATAAAGAAAGAATTTGCAACTCTTAAGACATACATATTAAAATAAACAGATATTTTTAACATATAACATATAACATCTTTTAACGGTACGTACTAATCTAATATATATGCATATTGTAGAGTCGTATTTTATTCAAATAAACTTGAATTTTCTAAGAGTGTGTATACATTTAGCTAGTATTGCTATATATTCTAGACACAAAAGACGTATATTAGGGTGATTCAAGCCCCTTTGACCGCTCACATATGTTTATGATTCAGATGCTTGACGAATCGCATACTGATGTTATAAGACAATAAATAAGCTTTATTTCACAATTACTCAAGCTTGTCAGCGCCAAGAAACATCGTTACCTATTTGTATTATTTCGTGGAACTCTATTATTGATGAAAAGTCGTTGCAGATGTGTATGCACTTTACAATGTCCATTTCATGGCTTTACATTGACACTTATATTTGCACTTAAATTGACACTTTAACATACATGCAATGCAATCATATTCAAATTAATTTCCAGTTATGGAACTATTGCCTTTGGAAATCGAGTGTTTAGCACTTTATTTAAAAAAGCATTTGTGATTTTTAAACGAGTACGTGGTGATTTGTGCTTTTACTTATCAGTAAGTTCATTTTGTAAAACAAAAAGCATACTTTCAAAACATTACCAAACACAGCGATCCGAAAGATAATTTCATTTTCACAATAATACCAATAAATTCATGTGAGATTGTATTTACCCCTAAACGTTAATTTCTAACTAACGGATTGATATCTTGCGTTAAGCACTAGATATTACTTATATTTCCATATGTACAAATATAATAATTATAGATCTAAAGCTATCACTCACTCAGAGGTTACCAGAGCAATTGTTTGCTCATGCCCAGCAAGCGACTCTGTCAATGTTTACAAGTCATCCTACGGTTAATAAGTCTAATGTCATTTGCTCGTAGTTGCTTTATTGATCACAATACATACAAGAGACAATTTAATTACCCGTCAACATCTTAAGAATACATTACAAGGATATGGGTTTGTATAGTTATAGTTATGTAAGTAATTTGTAAAACATTTAACTAGAACGAACTTCCTCTATTTGAATTTATATTGCAATAGGTTCTTTACCACTTTGCTATTATAATAATGACACTTCAGAACATTTTCGGGCAGTACATCCGCAGAAATATTATGGGAGAGAAATTCCACCAGTCTAAAATTCACAGTTGCACATACATGAAACACACCAAATACACACAAACATGATTGAAAGCTTAACCAGTTACACATTCAGGAATTGGTAAAATAATTTTTTGCTCTAAAGTTTCTATTGAAGGACAGAGATGGTCGTTTTATATATTTTGGTGACAATTAAAATGATAAACAAGTTGATATTCCCACGATATGTTAGTATATTTAATTGTAGACCAGATTGTGAATGAAATACAAATACGTTCAAAACATCCTCTGCATGATTTTTCCCCACATATTACAATAAAACAAAACATACTGGGTGTTTTCCAACTGTGACCCTTAATGTCCGGAAAGCTGCCTTGTGTGTGTGGTTGTAAACTCTCCTTTCTGATGACAATAAGAATATTGAATATAACGTAGTTTCAAGTCTTATTCTAATAAATCCATTCTTAGTGATAGAAATACTCGCTTCTTATTGTAAGCCAGGTCACGCGGAGACCTTTCTATTTCCATATTTGGCCAGAACTGGTTCATTAAAAGTCTTTAACGTAAACTGACGTCACGGATGTTAACACGATAGCATTGTTAAATACAGTGTCGCTTAGCTGAGTTTAGCTATTACGTAACTGCGGTAAGATAAATTCGTTACAAAACGTTACAAAACTTCTTACTGAACCCACACGGTATGATAAAGTACGGACAATTTATATTTGGCTTCAGCTACTTTGTATCTCACCGTACGGGGTCAGTTAGAAGCCGTGTAACTAATGATTCATAAATTACGGGTCGCTAGCAACATCGCCTCTTAAACTAAATGGTTCATTAGAATCTGTAATAACTCAGTCAACTGTTACATCCTCCAAACTACCATTGACCATATAATCGTTCGTCATTTTATCAAAATCGTAATTAAGATAAAGCAAAACCAACTGTTTAAGATAACCTGAGCACAGCGTGCTTAAAGTAAGCTTTTGAGGTTGCCTTTTCCCATCGCCCGTCGTCCGTCGTGCGTCGTGCAGTATGCGGTCAACAGCATTTGCTTTGTGAACACTCTCGAGAACTAATGTATTGTCCACTCTTCTCAACCTTGGTCATAACACGTGTCCAAATGATATCTGAGCCGCGTTTGAATCTGGGTAACGTGACGTAAATAAACAAGGTTACTTGGTCAAGGTTAAGAAAACACCTGGTCACATTCTAGAGGACACACTGTGTACCCAATCTCCGTGCAACTAGATCAGAACATTTGAATGAAATCTCGGCCGACTGGGTTAATAAGAGGGTCAAAGCTTGTGAACACTCTAGAGGTCACATGTATCCAATAATCTTCCTGAAACGTGAAACTTGCTCTGAACATTAATGTGTTAATATATCTGGGCTGAGTTCGTAATTGTAATTTGTAAAACAATAACATTTTTGGCAGTTTTCCTTAAAAGCCTATTATAAAACCTTGTAAACACGACCTGCTCAGAACAGTTAAGTCACTTGGGGTCTTAGGGGAACGTCGAAGAACCGTTGACACTCATGTTAAACTGTTTTGTCTGTATTATTTAAACATTCCCACATATGACTAAAATTGCATCGGATACAGAATTTGTATTCTGCATGTATTGCAAATGACTGTATTGCAATTGAAAACAACGTATCATTAAGTGTTTGTCTATCAAGCAAAAACGGAAAATATGAATATCCCTGTGTGAACATAGCACATATGCTAGCGTAATTATAATATACGAGAACATAATCATAACACGTCCCATTAATAAAAAAATTACCAATATTGAGTTATATATTTGTTAAGAAAGGAAAAGTGCATAAGGACAATTTTTAATAACATTTCAGTTATTTTTCATTTTAACAATAAAATGTTTCACGTAAATTGAATATGTTTAAGTTTGTCTGTATTTGTTGGGGACTGTCATAAAATTCCATAAGTACATTTTGCTAAAGCATTCTGTATGTGGCAGCTATCAATTAACTTTGTAAGGATATAGTCGGATTGGCATCAAGTATCCCAGTATAAATTATTTGAGCGTATTTTGCCAGATATCTGCTAAACAGATCAGATGTATTTTGAAAGCAGGTGTACCGGACAAGGATAGGTCGATAGCAATGACCTTTGAACAGTGCATGCTTCCGGTTCTCTTAAAAACAGCCTGGCTTTCACGTTAAAAGTAGCACACGTCTTATTAGTTCATATTTAAATAATGGAATGTCTAGCTATGAAAATCACACAATATTTATATATTTTCCTGTTATATCGCTAAATGTTATACGTTTAATGTGTCTTTTTCGTGTTATTTACATGTGTATGTCATTCTGTTTTTTTTTTGTTTACAGTGTTCATAGAGGACTTGAATTTCCGCAGTAATTTAGAAAAGATATTGCAGTATAAAGTAAGAGTGTTTTGTACACTAGCATGATGCATACATTTCAAAAATATATACAAATTAAAACTGCTGCTGCGTCATCGTGGGTGAAATCGTATAATAGAATGCGGTCCGTAATTTATGGCCAGAGACCGATTACCAAACAGTATGACACATAACGCATGCAATTAAAGACAGTTCAAACGAACAGGACATAAAACACTGACTTAAATGAATAAAACGGGAGTAACTTGAAAAACAAATGGTCCGTTGATTCACAAGCATAGATAATTGAATACATTGAGGAGTTGAGGCATATTTTACAAGAACATGTACGAGTTATTTACTATTATACGTATTGAAATCGGTGTATTGTATTTATTTTTTATTTTTAATAAGCACAATTCGTATTAACACTCTTTGAAACCAATTGTTGTTTTTATCTTATTTAATTTATAGAATATATATGTTTTCACACTTACACTAAAGGTTCAATAAGTGAATTTTTTTCATGCACAATAAACATTTTTATCATAAAAAAAATCGATGAAAACCTCAAGAGCATACAGTGCGATGTATGGTAANCTGCATGTATTGCAAATGACTGTAATGCAATTGAAAACAACGTATCATTAAGTGTTTGTCTATCAAGCAAAATCGGAAAATGTGAATATCCCTATGTGAACATAGCACATATGCTAGCGTAATTATAATATACGAGAACATAATCATAACACGTCCCATTAATAAAAAATACCAATATTGAGTTTTATATTTGTTAAGAAAGGAACAGTGCACAAGGACAATTTTTAATAACATTTCAGTCATTTTTCATTTTAACAATAAAATGTTTCACGTAAATTAAATATGTTTAAGTTTGTCTGTATTTGTTGGGGGCTGTCATAAAATTCCATAAGTACATTTTGCTAAAGCATTCTGTATGTGGCAGCTATCAATTAAATATGTAAGGATATAGTCGGATTGGCATCAAGTATCCCAGTATAAATTATTTGAGCGTATTTTGCCAGATATCTGCTAAACAGATCAGATGTATTTTGAAAGCAGGTGTACCGGACAAGGATAGGTCGATAGCAATGACCTTTGAACAGTTCATGCTTCCGGTTCTCTTAAAAAAGCCTGGCTTTCACGTTTAAAGTAGCACACGTCTTATAAGTTAACATTTAAATAATGGAATGTCTAGCTATGAAAATCACACAATATTTATATATTTTCCTGTTATATCGCTAAATTTTATACGTTTAATGTGTCTTTTTCATGTTATTTACATGTGTATGTCATTCTGTTATTTTTGTTTACAGTGTTCATAGAGGACTTGAATTTCCGCAGTAATTTAGAAAAGATATTGCAGTATAAAGTAAGAGTGTTTTGTACACTAGCATGATGCATACATTTAAAAAATATATACAAATTTAAACTGCTGCTGCGTCATCGTGGGTGAAATCGTATAATATAATGCGGTCCGTAATTTATGGCCAGAAACCGATTACCAAACAGTATGACACATAACGCATGTAATTAAAGACAGGACAAACGAAAACGACATAAAACACTGACTTAAATGAATAAAACGGGAGTAACTTGAAAAACAAATGGTCCGTTGATTCACAAGCATAGATAATTGAATACATTGAGGAGTTGAGGCATATTTTACAAGAACATGTACGAGTTATTTACTATTATACGTATTGAAATCGGTGTATTGTATTTATTTTTTATTTTTAATAAGCACAATTCGTATTAACACTCTTTGAAACCAATTGTTGTTTTTATCTTATTTAATTTATAGAATATATATGTTTTCACACTTACACTAAAGGTTCAATAAGTGAATTTTTTTCATGCACAATAAACATTTTTATCATAAAAAAAATCGATGAAAACCTCAAGAGCATACAGTGCGATGTATGGTAATTATAATGTTCATCATCATGTGATATGTATGTCAACCATGACGTTATTTATTAGCTTTTAAACGCCATCTGTTATGTTCCAAACGTCGTGCTTTTATACCAGGTTTTTCACTAAATGCCTATTCAAGATATAAATATAGATTGGGAGCTATCAAATTCTCCGATTTTACTGGAGCAATTGTTTGCGGACATGCCCAGCAAACGTCGCTGCCAAGGTAAGCATCATCAGGCGGTTAATTTTCGTTATGTCAGTTGCTGAAATCTGATATTGATACTACACCTGTTAGTAAAAGAACTTGCGCACACTTAGAGATATTTTGAATACAATAATTAAGATTACTATGAACATTGTTATTCACAATTTATTGTTTCAACAGGGCACGTGTCTACCATTTGTTGTTCTAGCATATTTGAAGGTGTAAGGCCGTAATGGGATATATTTGGACTCGTGAACAGCCGTCATACTCACATTGAACTCGCCTATCGGCTGCAGAGATATGGTCTGTTATTTGTGTAATAGTCTAAATATATAACCGTATTGTAACCAACGCTGTTGAATAACCTAATAGTATTGTATTGCTGTCTTAGCTGTAATTGCAAAGGTTTGGATATTTGCCGTAAAACAAGAAAAAATACTTCATTTTGACCTTTGTGTTGCATTGACGCAGGGTTTTGCCTTTAAGGTGTGTTGCGGCAGTTTATTAAACCGAGGATATATTTATAGCAACACCGTATCGCTATTATTTCAACCCGATATTTTTGTTATCAGTATCATCACAGTCGGTTCATAATACAGAGGTCAATGGTTCGACCCCAGGTGCGGTTAACTTTTTTTTTTTACTTTTTTTGTTTCTTTAATTTCATTCTTGTTTTATACTGGAGCTCTTTAGTTCTCTTGTTTAAATTCATCAATTCAAAGCATTTAATCACAATTTCCAAAACATGCCGAAATCTGTGAACAAGTCCCTGTAAGTTATTGATGGTATGGTCGAGTTTGATTCTGTATGATCTTATGTGTGTGATTAAATATTGTATTATTATTGTTATTTTGGTAAGATGATGTGCTCCCAGTTAAGATTGTAAACAATTTCTAATGTATATTCATATTTCTAATAAACTATGTACCGGAGCTTGGGTTTTGCCTAGTTGCTGTATTTTATGAAATTTTACTCAGACGGTAGGGATGGTTAAACATAAAAATCTTTGTTAAAAGTGCGGTGACCCCCCCCCCTTTTTATTTTTGTTTTATGAAAACAATACGTAGATGAACATATTTGAGCAGTTTCGCAGAAAGTTATCAAATAGAACTTTTTTTTATTCCATTTTTGTGGTTAAAATAGTAAAAAACTGACGTTTTTTGGGGTGACATAAAAATTATAAAAATTAAATTTCTTAAAATGTATCTTCTGTTCTCCATTATTTTGGTAGTTTGTGGATTAATTAAATGGTATATGATGTATCTTAGCTTATATAATATCTATATGTTGTCAATTTCATAGGTTATTAATCATTTTTATGCAATTAGAGATTTTTCAGTTTTCATGAAAAAGTACATGTAATATAATGGTGAATAAAATCCAAACAAGGCCGGTGACCCTATGTTTTTATTTCATTTTTTATATAATATTAGTATGTATTACTCAAATATAAATTTTGTGCAAAAGTTATTAGATGGAAAAAAAATCAGCAAAACTGCAGCAACACCCCTGAAGCATTCTAAGTGGATAAACTATTGGTGGAAGAATATTCAATACAAATGTCTAGATAAAAGCAGTAATGCATTGCAAATCAGCAGGAAATCCAACCCCAACCCCCGAAAACATGAATTTTCTAGGCTTGCGAAAACAAGTCTTGCCTTCAGAAGCCGAGAGATACTTGCTTCTAACTTATGAAACATTACACAAACAAAAAGGTTGATTCTAAACAATATCTGTATGTTCATAACTATGAAAGCCGACAAATAAATAATAGTTTGATTAGCTTGGTAGAAGCTATATGTTAACAATTTAAAAGGTTTTCAAAGGATGATATACCTCGGAATAAAGCAAGAACATTGCGTTTTGGGAAACAAGTGCTTTTTACCACAAGCACTTCAACACGAAACACTTTGAACTTAACCGGAAAAAATGTCTGTGATCATTTAAGTATTGGCAATCTTTATCCATGTTTTAAGGAATTCGCAAAAAAACTGGGAGGATATATGCAGAAAACATTTCGTATTTTAACAGACCATCATAGAGTAACATTGCATAACACTGTATGTGCCCTTCTTGTGTGAAGGGATGCTTAAACATAGATAACACTTTGAATGTTTTACGATAATTTAACCCTGCATGAAAACAATCGAAAACTCGTCGGACATAGGAGTAATTAGCCTCCAACAGTTTAACGCCGAAATAACCATCATTCTTTAGCAATGATATTGGGTCCGTCCATCATGTTAATGCTTTTGCCTGTGATATAATACAGTTAACGCCAAAACTGTTTTTTTTTTGTGTGTATACCTTTAACGTGTACATTTCACCGTTCCACATTAATCAGTTAGATATTTGGATTGTTAATTGTTTAGAAAACTACGCTGATACTTCATTATACATGTGCAATTTGGTCACAATTCATAGGTAAAACCTATCATAGTTACAGATGTAGTTGGCTTGTATACTTTTAATACTTGTGTACACATAAAAGTTAAACAAAGAGCTATTTAGTATACTTCATATGACAACTGTAATCGCCTAGTATCGTATAAACTACTACTCGAAAATAAAATGAATAACTAAATTGAAAATTGCAATTAAGTATGTTTAAAAGTGCCATTGAAAAATCGCCATATACATTAATGAAATTAACAATCTATCAGCTTAAATAATGTACATATGTATTAAATGTATAACAACGCTTATATAACTATGAATTTTGTTGTTTATAATACATGTACGTCTCACTTAAGTTAGTTATATGCAGTGATATACGTGTAGATTAAACATACAATGCGCTTTAATTTAAGAATCTCTTAACAACTCACAACACAATTACACTTTGCAACTCTACATTTCATTTATTGCATTAGAGCTGTATTGTTTATTTCCGCTTTGTATAATTGTATACATTTTACAAGACCCTGTAGTATTTTGTTTAAGATTACAAAACTCAGAAATTCTCAGAATCTTACTGAAGCGTCTGTTTTGCTTATTTACACGAAGTATCGTAAATTGTTAAACATCAAAACGCATCGTTGAGTGTACTACATCAAAAATAAATGACTTTTATAATGATAAAGCATTTTCTTTGAAATTATTTTCGTTGCTTTCTTGGCAGTATGGTTAACCGTGGAGCTCTCCAAATTAGTGTGCAGAGGTTACCAGTTAGGTTCAACCCAGCGTTGATATGATAAAACATTCTGTCGTAAAAAAACCTGCCTCCCAGAAAAGATTAAATACAACGGTAGCAGATAATCTAATCCACGCGCTTCTGTGTTATTTAAGAGTTAATTAACGAACGCAGATAATAATTCGAAGTTCGTTAAAATTCATTTAATAAGTAGTACAATCTGTAATACGGTTAGCTTTCTATGCGACAACACAGTCTGTAGCGTCACACTGTTAAAACTGTATATCTAGCAAACACCCGTATATATAAAACTTTATATATTACAAACACCCATTTATATATTATCCTCCTAAAAGAAACCATGAACAATATATTTCAGCTAGCAAACGCTTCAGACATAAGAAGCCTCCGACATGCATTTACAATCGAATATTTCTTCGACTTATGTTTATATAATACATCTTTCGGGTTTAACATAGATAACACAAAAAAACAGGTTCAAAAACAGCCTCGCTGTTCGCCTATCTCGATATTTTGTAACTGGCAGATATGTTAACGTCACGTGCAATCCTTGATTCTAAAGATTCTAAATAAAAAAATCTGTTTCTATTTTTATAAATAACTCGCGTCTTTACATGTGTATGGATAGATGTTTATTTTATTGTTTTCAACAGCTGCATTAAACGAAAGAATATTTCAAAGTTTCAATAAAGATAGTCGGATTTACGGTTTGTAGTCTAGAGGCATATTTTTAGACCTTTAGTCCAGATTAGAGGTCTTAATATATAGTGTTTTAAATTATTTACTCGTAATTTGCAGTTCGCAAATAAACCGTCTCATGTGAAAATACTAATAGTATGTTATGCATGGCATTCTCGATCAAAAGTGCATAAACAATATTATTGCATTGTCATTAACTATAATTACCTGTAAATAAATAGATAAGTATTGTTAAGATTCACACTTGAATCTACCCGACCTATACCCTCGTATATACAACACGTATAATAATCAGGTATGCAGAAAACCCAAATCCGAATATGATCGCGTGTTTGGCACAAGAAAAAACAACATATGTAAAGCCCAATTACTACTCAAAAGCAACGAAAATTTCGTACGATATTTCGTAAAATAAAGTTAAAACAAAAAATCAGTGTTCCATATAGCAATTGCCGAAATTAAAACGCCAGATGTGGTCTGGTAACATAGATTTTTGTAGATATTAAATGCACGTTTTTAATTTTTGTGACCGATTAATTCCATTTTAATTTCCAGCACTGATATCTATCCATACGGCACATGAACACTAACATGGTACCATAGTAGTGTTCTTGTGTCGTATGAATAGATATATTTGCGGAAAATTAAAATGGAATTAATTGTGTCACAAAAAAATAAAAACGTGCATCTACAAACATCTATGTTACCAGACCACAGCTGGCGTTGTAATTTCGGCAAATACTATATGGAACACTGATTTTTAATTTTTTAACTTTATTTTACGAAATATTGTACACAATTTTCGTTGATTTTGAGTAGTAATGGGGCTTTAACAGAATCGCATGTAACATATTATTATTAACTGCACTAACGTCCAAATGAAAACATCAAACCGATCAATAACATTCACCGTAAAATAACGGAATTGCATTCCAAAGTAAATAGAACAAAAATTAATGGCTTTACCAGCGTAGTACAAGTTTTTGTACTAGTAGTGACTCACCGGGCTGTATTATTTCTATATTTACATAAAAAAATAAGTAAGTACGTTACATACACGACATGAACTGCATGGTATTGCAGATTCTATGCAGTCTGTGAACAGATAAATCGATCAAAATTCTATGTTTCCACCGAGGACATGATTGCCTGTCGAAGTTTCCTCGTAAACATTGTTGTAGTGCATGTTCTACTTTAAGTACTATATGTTAGGATTTTTTTCTAAGCTCAAAAAACGTTTACATTTTCTATGATGAGTCCGAGATTAGTGATTGGTTACGTTAATGTGCTATTTGAGAATGTCATGTCATAAAACAAATAATTACATTACATTAACGCTATGTATTAATATATCAAGCTGTTACATTTATTGGCACATGTCGTTTACTTGTAACCGAAAGATGCTGATAACGGTTTTACCGTTCGTTCTTTTGGTATTTTGGAAATATATACGATTAAGGCAAAGATGTTTTTTTTATAATCAATATTGAAATAACGAAAACAAAAAACAGAATTTAATAAAAACAAGTGTGTGTTTTTTGTGTAAGTAATCTTCATTTTCCTTAGAAGTCAATCCTTTTACTGGGTAGGTAGTACCAGTGTTTAGAGCATTTCCGCTATGATACACGTTGTTTTTACCATTCGGAAAAAAGGTTGCAATGTTTATATTACGAAAACCAATACAAACATAGCCAATACAATCGCAGTGATCTTGTCTTGAAGATGCAGCTTCTGGAGTTTCACTTCTTTATATGGCTGAGTTTGTTATTCCATTTGTCAATCGTGAGGTAATAAATTCGGCGCTAGACTTTTCAGGAAGTCTTCCAAATAACTTGATTAAAATGAAAGGTATTACAGTGTAAGTTGCAACATACTGCGCGTTGCACTAATTAATGATACTATAACAATATTTCGTAGTATTGTTGTTGTAAAAAAGGTTAAATACTTTTCTAGACACAAACGACTGTTACATTAAGCTGATACAATTCGCTTTGACCTCTCTCATATGTTTATGATTCAGATGCTTGACGAATCGTATACTGCTGTAATAAGACACTAATTAAGCTTAATTGCACAATTACTACATCTTGTCAGCGCTATGAAACATCTTAACCTCTTTGTATTATTTCGTGGAACTATATTAATGAATAAAAGTCGTTGCAGATGTGTTTGCACTGACCAATGTCCATAACACACGTGTACTATTTACACTTATATTTTCAATTAAATTGTAACTTTAAAATACACGTAGTCAATAATATTTATTTCCAGTTATCCAACTATCGCCTTTGAATATCGAGTGTTTAGCACTGTATTCAAAACACTTTTGTTTCTGAGTTTTTAACGAGTACGTGGTGATTTTTGTGATTCTGGATTAATTTAAATAATTCATTTAATTAGCATTGTGGCCGGGGATGAGTTCAAACAACCATTTACAAAATCCGAATCTGTCTATTGCCATGCATGCAATGTTCAAATATATTGTGTAATATTGCACATATCAAAGCAATGTGGTAACATAATATAGTTCCTATCTCGTATCTTTAGCTTTAGCTATTCTTATTTATCAGTGCTATTTGTATTTATGAGTAAGTTCATTTTGTTACAAAAAGCATAAAAAATATTACCATACAAAGCGTATGAAACATAATTTCATATTTATAATAATACCAATAAATACATGTGTAATAAAGTTCGTTTATGATAGACATTGTATAAACTACTAAACGTGAATCTATAACAAACAAAATGATATTATTTCGTTACGCGTGAGATAGTAATCATGTTGCCTTATGTACATTCATAATTATTATCGATCAATAACTCAAAGGTAACCAGAGCAATTGTTTGCTCATGCCCAGCAAGCGTCGCTGCCAATGTTTGCAAGTCATCTTACGGTAAATACGTCTAATGTTATTTGCTGGAAGGCTTTATTGATCACAAAACATGTTATACACAACCCAAGTACCCGTACAAATATTAAGAATACATTCTTTAAGGGGTGGGGGGCTATGCATAGATATATTTCAAGAAAGTTGTTACAAAATAAACTACAGCCAATTTTTGTTTGCACCTTCATCTTTTGGATTCGACATTGCAACACGGTTAAAATGTAATAGGTTTATTAAACTGTTCAGTTCGTTGGTAACGAAAATCCAGAAACATTACCGAGGATAAATTTCGCCGAAAAGTTTTTGGAGAGAAATTCGGTTAGTATTAGTCGATAATTACCTATACATAGTCAAATATATGGAACAAAAAACCAAACAAGAGCATAATTAAAATCTGGGGCCTTAACCACTTCACATACATTTTGTTTTTAAATATTTGCTTTTTTACCGTCGATTAAAAGACAGAAAGGGTTGATTTATATATGTTGGTGACAATTCAAATGATAAACAGGTTGATATTCATGTGATAGTTTATTATATTTAATTGTAGACCAGATTGTGCAAGAAAGAAAAGGTACGTTTAGAAAATCTTACGCATGATAAGTGCCCCACATTTAACTATGAAACCAAAACACCGGATGGTTTCACACTATGCCTTTTGAAACATGTCCGGAAAGCTGCATTGTGCTGTGTGGTTTTAAACTCTCTGTTTTGGTGACAAAAATAATATTGAATAAAACGTAGTTTCATGTCAACGGACTGGATTTTGTTTTATTCCAACAAATCAATCATTAGTGATTGAAATTACCTCGTACAGAATAATCGCTTGGTATTGGTCAACTCGCGTAGAGACTGTGTATGTTTCCATGCTTGGCCAGAAGTGCTTTATATTAAGTCAGTAACGTAAACTGACTTCATGGTTGTTAACACGATGACGTTTCTAAACACAGTGTAGCTACGTTAAGTCATGGTACTACGTTTATACGGAGAACACAAATTCTCGGTTAGATACGTTTGTTACCCGACTTTTTACCGAACCCGCCCCGTATGACACAGTGCGGTAAATTGTGTTTAGATCTGCGGAAACTGGGCTTTCTACATGCGCGTAAAGGGTCGTCCCACATTAGCCTGTGCGGGACAACACGTTCAGCTTTTATTGAATTTTTGGTTAAAAGGAGGTCTCTTCGAAAACAGAATCCAGTGTAGGCGGAAAGTGTCGTCCCTGATGAGCCTGTGCGGACTGCACAGATTAGTCTGGGACGACAATTGACGCACATATAGTAAGCCCAGTTTTCTCAGATTTATATTGAATTCGTTCAATGCTGTATCACACCGTACGGGGTAAGAAAGAAGCCGTGCAAAAAATGATTCATACATTAAAAATCGCTAACGACATCGTCTCTAATACTAAACGGTTCGTTAGAATCTGTAATACCTCAGTCAACTGTCACATCCTTCAAAATACCATTGAACATATAATCGTTCGTCATTTTATCAAGATAGGATCTCAGCACAACGTGCTCGTGGTGAGCATTTTTGATTGCTTTTTGTCCGTCGTTCTTCGTCCCTGATTTGCCTGTGTAGTCCGCAATCTGGGACGGCACTTTACACACATGCATTAAGCCCCGTTTTTCCAGAGCGCGGTTCAAATGGTTGTAAATCTCGACTTCCACAAGGAAGTAATTAGCCTCCAACAGTTAAACGCAGAGAGAACCATCATTCCTTAGCAATGATATAGAGTATTTCTATCATGTTAATGATTTTGCCTTCGCTTTTGTGAAATAATGCAGTTAACGCCCAACTGTTTTAGTGTGCATACCTTAAACGTATACATTTCACCGTCCCACATAAATCAGTTACATATTTGCATTTTTGATTTTTTTTAAAGAAAACTAAGCTGATACCATTATTTGCAATTTGGTCACGATTCATAGGTTAAGCCCATCCAGTCACAGATGGGGTAGTACATAAACGTGTATAATTGTAATACTTTTGTAAACAGAATACTTAAACAAAGAGCTATATAGTATACTTCATAACACAACTCTAATCGCATTGTATTGTATACAGTGCTAATCGAAAACGAAATTAATAAATGCATTGATCAATTTATTTGCAATTTAGTTCGTGGAAAAGTGCTACAATGATCGTCATATACATTTAAAACTTTATATATAGCAAACACGCGTATATATATATACCTCATAAAAGAAACCATGAACAGTATATTTCAGCTATCAAACGCTTCAGACGTAAGAACCCTCAGACATGCAACTCCAATCGAATATTTCTTCGATTTATGTTTTATAATACATTCTTCGGGTTTAACATAGAAAACAAAACACAAAACATGTTCCAAAAAAGCCTCGCAATTCGCCTATCTCGATATTGTGTTACTGGCAGATATGCACGTACAATCCTTGATTCTAAAGGTTCTAAAAAACAAAGTCAGGTTCTATTCATATAAATAACTAGTTTACGTGTGCATGATTAGACCTTTAGTATTTTTTTCAACAGCTTCAAACGCAAGCTGTTCATGCTTCATATTTCAAAGTTTCAATAAAGACGGTCGGATTTCCGGTTGTTAGTGTAGAAGTTTTTTCGAGACTGGAAGTCTAGATTTGCAGTCTGAAAATATAGTGTTTTAAATTGCCTCATACTTAAACAACCCGTCTCATGTGAAAATACTAATTGTATGTAGTGTATGGCATTCTCGACCCATAGTGCCTAGACATTATAATCGAATTGCCATTAACTTGTATTACCGGTATATCGAAATAAATAAGCGATAATTGCAAACATTCAAACCTAACATCTACTCGACCTATAGCCACGTATAATAATCGCGTATGGATAAGACCTCAATCCTAAAATGATCGCGTGTTTGGCACAAGAACACAACATATTTAACAGAATCGCATGTAACGTATAATTCTAAACTGAACTAACGTGCAAACGTCAATGAGATTGCAAAATAATTAATCCCGATTAATAAAATTCACTGTAACATAACGAAAGTCCATTCCAACGTTACCCGAACACAACTTAATGTCTTTTTCAAGTGTTATATAGGTTTATGTCCTCGTGATGTCTCTGGAGCTTTAGTTTTGCTATATTTACATACAATTATTAAGTAAGTACGTAACATACAATGGTATGCACTGCATGGTATTGCAGATTCTATGCAATCTGTGAACAGGTAAAGCAATCAAAATTCATTGTTTCCAACGAGGACATGATTACCTGTCGGAGTTTCCTCATAAACATTATAATAATGTATGTTATAAGTTTAGTACTATATGTCAGGATTTTTTCTAAGCTCGAATAACCGTTAAATTTTCTAGGATGGGTCTGTGATAAGTGACTGGCTACGTAAATGTGCTATTTGCTATTGGCAGGTCATGAAACTAAATAATAAATTAACTATATGTATTAATATATCAAGCTTTTACTTGTATTGGTGTATGTCGTTTACTTGCAACCGAAATATGCTGATTATGGTTTTACTGTTCGTACTTTTCGCGGTATGAAAATATAAACGATTAATTCAAAGACGTTTTTTAAAATAAACACTGACATAACAAAGACAAAAACAGAATTGCATAAAAACTACTGTTGCTGTTTTTTATAAGTCATCTACAATTCCAGTAGACGTCAAGACTTTTACTGGGAAGATAATAAGGTAGTTTTAGAGCATTTTTCTTCTGATACACGGTGTTTTCACAATTTGGAAAAAAGTGTGACAATGTTTATAATGCTGGAACAAATACAAACATTGGCAACACAATCGCATTCATCTTGTCTTGCATTAATATTTAGTTTAAACCTTTTTATTTTAGCTCGATTGCATCGAAAGCCTAAGGCTTATTCGAAACGCTTTCGAGTCAGTTTACTGGGACAAGAACCAGTACTTAGTGTATATGTGGAAAATCTAAAGAACGCTCCCTTAGTGGGGATCGAACCCGTGACCTCCCGGTCGCTATTTATATTTGACCGATTTCGTAATTTCAATTCGCAATTTTGAGGTGATAAATACGGCGTTAAACTGTTAATGAAGTGTGTCAAATATCTTGAATCAAGTATTAAGTATTTAAGTGTAAATCGCAACGTGCTGTGCGTTGCACTTACTGACAATACTATAGCAATTTTTCGTGTTATTGTTGTTGTTCCAAAGAAGGGCTTTTGTCCTATCTTTGTAAATCGGCCTTAGCCCCATCAATTTGTAAACAAAATGAGTTGTGAACTGTCGAAAATTGTGAAAAAAAGAGTTGCGAACTTTTTAAAATATTGAAGGTTTGAGTCGGGATTTTCTTAAATTGTGAAAATTTAAGTCGCAAACTTCTCAAATTTGTGAAAAACGGCCAATCTCTTAAAAAGGAAAAAGCCCTGTAAAGGTTAACTAATATTCTAGACACAAACGACTTTTACATTAGGCTGCTTTGACTATGTGTCTATGATTCAGATTCTTGACGAATCGCAAACTGTTGCAATAAGACAATAAATAAGCTTTATTAGACAATTACTACATCTCGTCAGCGCCATGAAACATCGTAAACTCTTTGTATTATTTCGCGCAACTCTATAATTGATGAAAAGTCGTTGCAGATGTGTATGCACTGACCAATATCCATAGCACACTTGTACTATTTACACATACATTTACACTTACATTGACACTTTAACATATATGCAATTCATTTGTATTAGAATTAATATCCAGTTATCCAACTATCGCCTTTACATATCGAGTGTTAAGCGATCTATTAAAACACTTTTGATTTGTAAACGAGTACCTGTCAATAATTGTGATTCTAGATAAATGGGAATACATCATTGCAGTATACATGTGGCCGGGATGATTTTAAACTGCCATTGACAAAATCCGAATCTGTCTGTTGGCGTGCGTACGATGTTCAAATGTTTTTTGGAATATTGAATATATCAAAGAAATATGTTAACAGTATGGCGTTCCTATCTCGTATTTAAACCATCAGCTATTCGTTTTAACCAGTGCTTTTATATTTCATCAGAACGTTATTTTGTAAAATAAAAAGCATACTTTCAGCATATTACCAAACACAGCGATCCGAAAAATAATTTCATATTCACAATAATGACAATAAATTCATTTGTGATTTAGTTTGTTACTCATAAACATCGTATAAATTCCTTAACGTTAATCTCTTTCAAACAAAATGATTGTTTCGTTAAGCACCATATATTACTCATGTTGCCTTAATTACAAATATAATAATTATAGAGCTGAAGCTATCAATCACTCAGAGGTAACCAGAACGATTGTTTGCTCACACCCAGCAAGCGTCGCTGCCAATGTTTGCATGTCATCTTACGGTTAATACGTCTACAGTCATTTGCCGGAATGCTTTATTGATCACAAAACATGTGAGATACAAACTAGGTACCCGTTTAAATATTAAGAATACATTCGTTAAGGGGTGAGGGGGAGCTATGCATATATTTAAAGTAAGTTTTAACACAATTAACTAGAACAATTTCTTTTTTGTCCCTTCATCTATTTGATCCGACCTTGCAACATGGTTTATATGTAATATGTTCTTTAACTTTTCAGTGCTGTAATAATCAAACTTCAGAGACATTATCGGTGAACGATTCCGCGTATTTATTATTTAAGGCGTTTGGCTTATTACCTAAACATTTTCAAATACCTGGAACACAAAAATAAACAAAACATGATTAAAATCTACGCATGATGTTTGCTCCACACTGGATGTTTTCACATTGTGACCATTCATGTCCAGAAAGCTGCACAGTGTATATGATTTTAAAACTCTCCGTTCTGCTAACATTCGGAATATTTAAAAAAAAAGTTATTTCACGTCAAGGGACTGGCTTGTACTTATTTCAACCAATCCAAAAATAACTTTATCTTACCGCGAAATAAATACTCGCTTTTGATTGACTGAACAAGTTCGCGTGGGGACGCTATATTTGTCCGTAGTTGGCCAGTTGTGGTTCATATCAAGTCAGTAACGTAAAATTACTTCACGGATGTAAACACGACGGCGTTTTTGAATTCAGTGATGCTAGGCTAAGTCATGCTTCAACGTAAATGTCTAGAACAAATATTCTCGTTAAGAAACATTCGTTACACGACTTCGTACTGAACCCGCTCTATATGATATAGTCTGGTAAATTTATATTGGATTTGTCGTACTCTGTATCACACCGTACCGGGTCAGTGAGACGCCGTGTAAGTAATGATTTACACATATACGGTCGCTAACGACATCGTCTCTGATACTAAACGGCTCGTTAGAATCTGTAATACCTCAGTCAACTGTCACATCCTTCAAACTACCATTGACCATATAATCGTTCGTCATTTTATCATGATAGTAATGAGGATGAAACCAGACAAACTGTATATCAGCACAACGTGCTCGTGGTGAGCATTTTTGCTTTTTGTTCGTCGTTCGTCGTCCCTGATGAGCCTGTAGTCCGAATTCTGGGACGACACTTTACACACATGCATTAAGCCGCGTTTTCCCAGAGCGCGACTCAAATGGTTGTAAAACTTTATTTCCGCTTGGAAGTAATTAGCCCCCAACAGTTAAACGCCGAGAGAACCATCATTCGTTAGCAATGATATAGGGTCCGTCTATCATGTTAATGGTTTTGTCTAAGCTTTTTCTTTTGTGAAATAATACAGTAAACGCCCAAACTTGTTTATGGGGCATACCTTTCACGTATATATTGCATCGTCCCACATAAATCAGTTAGATATTTGGATTATAGATTTGTAAAAAGTTACTATGATACTTCGTGATTCGCATTTTGGCCACGATTCAGTAACATATTTGGTAGTACATAAACATGTGTACTTTAAATTATTTCGTAAACATAATAGTTCAATAAAGGGCTAACAAGTATGATTCATATTACAATTCTTATTCAATGTTATCGCATACAGAACTACTCGAAAATAAAATAACTAAATACATTGATCAATTTATTTGCTATTTAGTACGTCAAAAGTGCCACAATAATCGCCATATACATGTATCAAATAAAAACATTATCAGCTTAAATAGTGTACATATTTATCTTTAAATAAAGGCCGATATAAATATAAATTATGTAATTAATAATATATGTAAATCTCAATTTATTTTTCATTGAAAGGAAAGCATATTTAACTTACAGTGCGCATTTATGTAAGAATATCATAACATCTCGACACAATCTTAAATTTGGTAACTCCACATTTGATTAACTGCTTTAGAGATTGACAGTTTATATCCGCTTTGCAAGAGATAAAAAAGATTACATAAACAGAAATTCTCAGAACCTTAATGAAGTGTCTTTTTTTGTTTATTTACACGAAGTATCGTAAATTGTAAAACTTCAAAACGCATCGTTGAGTGTACTACATCAAAAAGACAAACACGTTTATAATGATAAAGCATTTTCTTTGAAACTATTTTCGTTGCTTTCTTGGCAGTATGGTTTACTGTGGAGTTTTCCAAATTAGTGTGCCGAGGTTACACAACATATATATATATATAACAACAGCATTTATTTCAGTAATAAAGCTTACAAAAGAGATTCTAGCCTCCAATAGAGGATAGTAAAATACTTCTAGCTCAGATGATTGTATTTATTTTTGCATAAAGGAGGAAGCAAACTATTACTCGTATTGGAATTGATAAAAAGTCGTAAATCTGAAAATGTCAGTGATTATTTACTAATCGATTGAATGTATTTTTTTTTACTGTGGATATGATTCTGACATATTAAAAATTCTAACAGGTTTTAATCAACAATTTAAACAAAGTAAGATAAAATGTGATAAAGTTCCCATAGCACAATACATGCGCGAAACACATAAGTGCGCGAAACAAATATAATACATGATCTATATATATATAAGCCTCATTATGGAAACCATGAACAGGATATTTCAGCGAGCAAACGCTTCATTCGTTAGAACCCTCCGACATGCACCTTCAATCGAATATTTCTTCGACTTTTGTTTATAAAATACATTCTTCGGGTTTAACACAGACAACAAAAAACAAACAGGTTCCAAAACAGCCTCGCGATAAGCCTATCTCGATATTTTGTTACTGGCAAATATGTAAACGTCACGTGCAATCTTCGATTCTTAAGATTCTAAATAATGAAATCTGGTTTTATTCTTATAAATAACTCGCTTCTTAACGTGTTTATGGATAGACGTGTATTTATCCAAAAAAATCTTACAGCTGCATAGAACACAATTTCAAAGTGTCAATAAACACATTCGGATTTCCGGTTTACAGTCTAGAAGTATATTTTTAGACCTTAAGTCCAGATTTGAGGTCTAAAAATATAGTGTTTTAAATTGTTAACTTTTACTTTACAGTTCGCAAATTAACCGCATCATGGGAAAATTCTAAAAGCATCTAATGTATGGCATTCTCGATCAAAAGTTCCTTAACATTATTATTTCATAATCATTGACTAGAATTATATTCAAATAAATAGACAATAATTGTAAACATTTACACCTAAATATACTCGACCTATAGCCTCGAATATACAACAGGTATAATAATCAGGTATGCACAAAACCCAAATCCGAATATGATCGCGTGTTTTGCACAAGAAGAAAACATGTTTAACAGAATTGCATGTTATATATTATTAACTGCACTTACGTCCAAAGGACAATACAATTGTAACATAATGAATTCCGGTCCATTACATTCACCGTAAAATAATTGAATGACATTTTCAAAGTAAAGAGGACAACAAAATAAGTTCTTTACCAGCGTAATATAAGTTAATGTCCAAGTGGTGACTCCCCGGGCTGTATTATTTCTGTTTTTACATTAATTGATTACGCTAGAACATAACTTACAAGTGCATGCACTGCATGGCATTGCAGATTATATGCAATCTGTGAACAGGTAAAGCAATCAAAATTCCTTGTTTCCATCGAGGACATGATTACCTGGCGATGTTTCCTCGTATTTAAATGAATGTTCTATGTTATATCAGGATTTTTTCTAAGCTCAAATAATCATTTAGATTTTCTTACATGAGTTTGAGATTAGAATTTGGCTTCGTAAACGTTCTGTCCGTAATAAATCAAAATAATAAATTGTATATATGAAATCATATATCATTCTAATATATTTATGTCGTTTACTTGCAACCGACACACACTGATAACGGTTTTTCGTTTTGTACTTGTCTTGTTTAGAAAAAATAATATACCATAAATGCAATCTAATTGCTGCATCCACGTTAACGCAATTCCATAATTATCATGATCAACACGGAAATTCATATAAATTAGTTTTTTAGTTTTTTTGGATAGTCATCTTCATTTTCCTTAGTAGTCATGTCTTTTACTGGGTAGGTAATAACAGTGTTTCGAGCATTTCCGCTATGCTACACGTTGTTTTTACCATTCAGAAAGAAAGTGTTGCAATGTTTATATTACTGCAACAAATGCAAACATTGTAAACATAATGGTATTGATCTTGTCTTGATGTTTAATTTATCTGATTAAGAAATTCCAATTGTCAATTGTCAATTGTCAATTGTGAGGTGATGAATACAGCGGTAGACAATTCAGAAAGTGATCCAAATAACGTGAATCAAGTATTAAGTATTACAGTTTATCCCATTATCAGACGTGCATTGACGGTATAACACCCCATTGAATAAACTAGCCTCTNCTAAAGATTATAAAAAACAAAGTCCGGTTCTATTCTTATAAATAACTCGCTACTTTACGTGTGCATGATTAGACCTTTAGTATTTTTGTTCAACAGCTTCATAAAATGCAAGCTGTTCATACTTCATATTTCAAAGTTTCAATAAAGACTTTCCGGTTGTTAGTGTAGAAGTTTTTTCGAGACTGGAAGTCTAGATTTGCAGTCTGAAAATAAAGTGTTTTAAATTGCCTCATACTTAAACAATCCGTCTCATGTGAAAATACTAATTGTATGTAGTGTATGGCATTCTCGACCCATTGTGCCTTGACATTATTATCGAATTGTCATTAACTAGTATTACCGGTATATCGAAATAAATGAGCGATAATTGCGAACATTCAAACCTAACATCTATTTGACCTATAGCCACGTATAATAATCGCGTATGGATAAGACCTCAATCCTAAGATGATCGCGTGTTTGGCACAAAAACACAACATATTTAACAGAATCGCATGTAACGTATAATTCTAAACTGCACTAACGTGCAAACGTCAATGAGATTGCAAAATAATTAATCCCGATTAATAAAATTCACTGAAACATAACGAATATATTTATATTCAACTTTATGTCTTTTTCAAGTGTTATATAGGTTTATGTCCTCGTGATGTCTCTGGAGCATTAGTTTTGCTATATTTACATACAATTATTGTTAAGTACGTAACATACAATGTTATGCATTGCATGGTATTGCAGATTCTATGCAATCTGTGAACAGGTAAAGCAATCAAAATTCCTTGTTTCTAACGAGGACATGATTACCTGGCGAAGTTTCCTCATAAACATCATAATAATGTATGTTATAAGTTAAGTACTATTTGTCGGGATTTTTTCTAAGCTCGAATAACCGTTAAATTTTCTAGGATGAATCTGTGATTAGTGATTGGTTTCGTTAATGTGCTATTTGCTGTTGGCAGGTCACACAACTAAATAATAAATTAACAATATGTATAAATATATCAAGCTTTTACTTGTTTTGTCGTTTACTTGCAACCGAAAGATGCTGATTATGGTTTTACTGTTCGTACTTTTCGCGGTTTGAAAATATAAACGATTAATTCAAAGACTTTTTTTATAATAAACACTGACATAACAAAAACAAAAACAGAATTGCATAAAAACTACTGTTGCTGTTTTTTTTATAAGTCATATGCAATTTCAGTAGACGTCAAGACTTTTACTGGGAAGATAATAAGGTAGTTTAAGAGCATTTTTCTTCTGATACACGGTGTTTTTACATTTTGGAAAAAAGTGTGGCAATGTTTATAATGCTGGAACAAACACAAACATTGGCAACACAATCGCATTCATCTTGTCTTGCATTTATATTTTAAGATTGAGACATGTTATATGTAAGTATTTAAGGTCATTTCATGTTTGGTGAATTTTTATGATTTTTGGCGCCACTTTATATACGTTATTTATGACGTCATCATGTACAACGTCATTTGACGTTTAAAAAACATTTACTTTGTTATTTAAAATGGACTGTCAAAAGACGTAAAAATGTGGTTAACATAATTTGTTCACTGTTTTGATAAAGGCATAATGCCGAAACGTTAAGTTAAAGGAGTACAAACAGTGATTTATTATTCAATATCCCTTATGATAATTCAAATGAGCTTAAATTATTTCGTAAACATAATAGTTCAATAAAGAGCTAACAAGTATGATTCATATTACAATTCTTATATTCTTATTCCATATTATCGCGTACAGAACTACTCGAAAATAAAATAACTCAATACATTGATCAATTTACTTGCTATTCAGTACGTCAAAAGTGCCACAATAATCGCCATATACATGTATCAAATAAAAACATTATCAGGTTAAATAGTGTACATATTTAACTTATAATAAAGGCCGATATAAATATAAATTATGTTATTAATAATATATGTAAATCTCAATTTATTTTTCATTGATATGAATGCATATTTAACTTACAATGCGCATTCATGTAAGAATATCTTAACATCTCGACACAATCTTAAATTTGGTAACTCCACATTTGATGCTTTAGAGATTTACAGTTTATATCCCCTTTGCAAGAGATTAAAACGATTACAAAAAAACAGAAATTCTCAGAACCTTAATGAAGGTTCTTGTTTTGCTTATTTACACGAAGTCTCGTAAATTGAAAAACATCAAAACGCATCGTTGAGTGTACTACATCAAAAAGACAAACACGTTTATAATGATAAAGCATTTTCTTTGAAATTATTTTCGTTGCTTTCTTGGCAGTATGGTTTACTGTGGAGTTTTCCAAATTAGTGTGCCGAGGTTACCAGAGATTAGGTTTAACCCATCGTTGATATGATAAGCTGTTCAGTAGTTACACAATCTCCCTCCCAAAACAGATTACATACAACGGTAGCAGATAATCTTATCCACGCGCTTCTGGGTATTTAAAGGCATTTAATTTACAAGCACAGATCATAATTTGAAGTGCTATTTAATTCATTTAATAAGTATTACAATGTGTTATACGGTTAGCTTTCTATGAGGCTATATTCTTAGTAAGTAGTGTCATGCTGTTAAAGATGTATATATATATATATATATATAACAACAACAGCATTTATTTCAGTAATAAAGCTTACAAAAGAGCTCTTAGCCTCCAATAGAGGATATTAAAATACTTCTGGCTCAGATGATAGTACCTTTTTTTGTATAAAGAAGGAAGCAAACTATTACTCGTATTGGAATTGATAAATAGTCGTAAATCTGAAAATGTCAGTATTTATTTACTAATCGATTGAATGTATTTTTTTTTACTGTGTATATAATTCTGACATATTAAAAATTCTAACAGGTTTTAATCAACAATTTAAACAAAGTAAGATATAATGTGATAAAGTTCCCACAGCAGAAAACATGCGCGAAACACATGAGTGCGCGAAACAAATATAATACATGATCTATATATATATATATATAAAAGCCTCATTATGGAAACCATGAACAGGATATTTCAGCGAGCAAACGCTTCATTCGCTAGAACCCTCCGACATGCACCTTCAATCGAATATTTCTTCGACTTTTGTTTATAAAATACATTCTTCGGATTTAACACAGACAACAAAAAACAAACAGGTTCCAAAACAGCCTCGCGATTAGCCTATCTCGATATTTTGTTACTGGCAAATATGTAAACGTCACGTGCAATCTTCGATTCTTAAGATTCTAAATAATGAAATCTGGTTTTATTCTTATAAATAACTCGCTTCTTAACGTGTTTATGGATAGACGTTTATTTATCCAAAAAAAAATTACAGCTGCATGGAACACAATTTCAAAGTGTCAATAAACACATTCGGATTTCCGGTTTACAGTCTAGAAGTATATTTTTTTACCTTAAGTCCAGATTTGAGGTCTAAAATATAGTGTTTTAAATTGTTAACTTATACTTTACAGTTCGCAAATTAACCGTATCATGGGAAAATTCTAATAGCATCTAATGTATGGCATTCTCGATCAAAAGTGCCTTAACATTATTATTTCATAATCATTGACTAGAATTATATGCAAATAAATAGACAATAATTGTAAACATTTACACCTGAATATACTCGACCTATATCCTCGAATATACAACAGGTATAATAATTAGGTATGCACAAAACCCAAATCCGAATATGATCAGGTGTTTTGCACAAGAAGAAAACATGTTTAACAGAATTGCATGTTATATATTATTAACTGCACTTACGTCCAAAGGACAATACAATTGTAACATAATGAATTCCGGTCCATTACATTCACCGTAAAATAATTGAATGACATTTTCAAAGTAAAGAGGACAACAAAATAAGTTCTTTACCAGCGTAATATAAGTTAATGTCCAAGTGGTGACTCCCCGGGCTGTATTATTTCTGTTTTTACATTAATTGATTACGCTAGAACATAACTTACAAGTGCATGCACTGCATGGCATTGCAGATTATATGCAATCTGTGAACAGGTAAAGCAATCAAAATTCCTTGTTTCCATCGAGGACATGATTACCTGGCGATGTTTCCTCGTATTTAAATGAATGTTCTATGTTATATCAGGATTTTTTCTAAGCTCAAATAATCATTTAGATTTTCTTACATGAGTTTGAGATTAGAATTTGGCTTCGTAAACGTTCTGTCCGTAATAAATCAAAATAATAAATTGTATATATGAAATCATATATCATTCTAATATATTTATGTCGTTTACTTGCAACCGACACACACTGATAACGGTTTTTCGTTTTGTACTTGTCTTGTTTAGAAAAAATAATATACCATAAATGCAATCTAATTGCTGCATCCACGTTAACGCAATTCCATAATTATCATGATCAACACGGAAATTCATATAAATTAGTTTTTTAGTTTTTTTGGATAGTCATCTTCATTTTCCTTAGTAGTCATGTCTTTTACTGGGTAGGTAATAACAGTGTTTCGAGCATTTCCGCTATGCTACACGTTGTTTTTACCATTCAGAAAGAAAGTGTTGCAATGTTTATATTACTGCAACAAATGCAAACATTGTAAACATAATGGTATTGATCTTGTCTTGATGTTTAATTTATCTGATTAAGAAATTCCAATTGTCAATTGTCAATTGTCAATTGTGAGGTGATGAATACAGCGGTAGACAATTCAGAAAGTGATCCAAATAACGTGAATCAAGTATTAAGTATTACAGTTTATCCCATTATCAGACGTGCATTGACGGTATAACACCCCATTGAATAAACTAGCCTCCCACCTTGTTGAATAAACCTGTCGCATGCTATTTTAAGATCATTTGTGGGTTTTCCAAAAAATGGAGAATCTGCGTTTGTAACCTGCGGAAGAACTAAATCGTCTAAAAATGCGATATTTGAACATTATTAATGTAAAAATGGAAGAAATAACAGAATAAATAGAATATTATGTGAGTTTTGGGCCATGGCAAGCCTCGCTCTACCATGGTTCTTAGCCTCGCATGATAAACTTGATCTTTATCCAACACTCACATAATACTCTCAATGTAAATTGATGTCGGTTGCACTTATTGGCAATACTATAACAATGTTTCGTGGAAGTGTTGTTGTTTCAAAGGTTAACTACTATAAACTGATATTGTTTATATTGTAACGCAAAAGCTATTGATGGTAAAATGTTCATTTGTTATAATATGCATAAATTGCGTGTGAGTTATGTACGGTGTTGAGTGGGATGCCCTTGGCCCGCACACACCTATTTACGAGGATAATACAATATATTGAACGGAAAAAAAACTAATATTCTTGGCACAAAAGACTGTTACAATAGGCTGATTCAAGACGCTTTGATCGCTCTCATATGTGTATGATTCAGATGCTTGACGAATCATCATACTACTGTAATAAGACAATACATAAGCTCAATTGTACAATTACTACATCTTGTCAGCGCCAAGAAACATCGTAACCTGTTTTGTTTTCTTGGAACTCTATTACCTATGAAAACTCGTTGCAGATGTGTATACACTGACCAGTGTCCATTACACACTTGTACTATTAACACTTATATTTACACTTAAGTTGACACTTTAACATGCATGCAATTCAATCATATTTAAATTTAATTCGAATTATCCAACTATCGCATTTGGATATCAAGTGTTTAGCTGTGTATTTACAACATTTTTGTGTCTGATTTTTAAACGAGTACGTGGTGATTCTTGCGATTCTGGATAAATTGAAATAAATCATTTAATGATACATGTGGTCGGGGATGAGTTCAAACAACCCTTGACAATATTCGGCTCTGTCTATTGGCGTGCGTACGATGTTCGAATGTATTGTGTAATAGTGCACATCTCAAAGAAATATGTTAACCGCATGAAGTTCCTATCGCGAATTTTAACCATCAGCTATTATTATTAATCAGCGATATTTTTATTTGTCAGTAAGTTTATGTTGTTAAACAAACTGGATTCTTTCAAAAGATTACCAAAGACAGTGATCCGAAAATTATTTTATATTGACAAAAATACCAATAAATTCATGTGTGATTTACTTTGTTAATCATAGTTATTGTATTAATCCTTGTTTCCACAAGGCACGATTACCTGTCGATGTTCTCTCGTAAACATTATTAAAATCTATGTTATAATTCCTCGTAATCGTTGTTTTAGTGTATGTTGTAAGTTAAGTACCCTATGTCAGGATGTTGTTCTAAACTCAAATAAGCGTTTAAATTTTCTTAGATGAGTCTGAGATTAGAACTTGGCTTCAAACAACTCTTGACACAATCAAATCCGTCTATTGGCTTGGGCACGATGTTCATTTTTATTGTGTAATATTGTAAATCTCATAGAAATGTGTAAACCGCATGGGTTTCATCGTGTTTTAACCATCAGAGATTTTTATTTATCAGGGCTATGTTTATTTGTCAATTGCATTACAATGTAAAACAAAAAGAATACTTTCAAAAGATTACCAAACACAGCGATCCGAAAAATAATTTTATTTTCACAATACTACCAAAACATTCATTTGTGATTTAGTTTGTAAATCATGCGCATTGTATTTATCCCTAAACGTTAATTTCTAACTAACGAAACGATATTCGTTCGTTAAGCATCAGATATGACTCATGTTGCCTTATGTACAAATATAATCATTATAGATATGGAGCTATCTATCACTCAGTGAGAGGTAACCAGAGAAATTGTTTGCGTATGCCCAGCAAGCGTCGCTGCCAATGTTTGCAAGTCAACTAACGGTTAATACTTCTACACATCATACGGTTTATACGTCTTATGTCATTGCCTGGCATCCTTAATTGATCATAAAACATGTTAGAGACAGCGTAAGAATCTATAAATATATAAATAATAAATAGAGTAAGGGGTAGGGGCTATGTATAGATATATTTGAAGTAAGTTGAAACCCAATAAACTAGAGTGAATTCTGTGTGTGCACCTCAATCTATTTGATTCGTCGTTGCAACGTGGTTTATATGTAATCGGTTCTGTAACTTTTCAGTACTGTAATAATAAACCTCTAAAGTAATCATCGGTGAAAAATACCGCTTATCTTTTTTGAAAGCAATTGGCTAATTACCTATACATTTTTAAATACATGGAACACAAAACCAAACAAGAAAGTGATAAAAATCTGGGGCCTTAACCATTCACAAATACAACAATTGGTAAAATATATTGCTTTTTTGGCCGTCGCTTGAAAGACCGAAAAGGTCGATTTATATATGTTGGTGTCAATTTAAATTTGATAAACGGGTTGATATTAAAGTGATATTTTTTATTATATTTAATTACTGACCAGATTGTGAAAGAAAGAAAAGGTAGGTTTAGAAAATCCTACGCATGACGTTTGGTTGCCCAAACTTTTCCTATAAAATCAAAACACTGGATGTTTTCACACTGTGGCCTTTCATGTCCGGAAAGCTGCCCAGTGTTATGTGATTTTAAACTCCGCGCTATGAATGATGAATAAAACAAAGTTTTATGCCAATGGACTGGACCTTCTTATTTCAACAAATACATCCTTAACGAAATAACTTACCTCATACAGAATGCTCGCTTCTTATTGACTGAGCAAGGTGAAGACCGTGAATTTTACCATGTTTGGAGGGCGTCTTATAAAGTCAGTAACGTTTACTGTTTGTATTGGCGTAGTGGATATGGTGTCCGCCTTGTGACCGGGAGTTCACGGGTTCGATCCCCGACGTAGGAGCGTTCTTTAGATCTCCTCCAAAACACCATGTACTCTTTCTGCATAGGAAATGGACCCGAAAACGTTTCAATGAGCCTAAGATTATCGCTGCAATTGAGATAAACAAAATAGGTTTTAACTTGTAAACTTAACGTTAACTGACGTCTCGTATGTAGACACATTTGCTTTAAAAACAATGTAGATAAGTTAAGTCATGATATAATTTAAATGCGTAGAAAAGAATGATCTCTGTTACATACATTCGTTAATCGACTTCTTACTGAACCAGTACGATATGATAGGTCTGGTAAATTTATATGGAACTCGTGCTCAGCATTATGGTCAAAATATACTAAATAGTTTCCTTATATGTTTCAATGTAAAAGCGACAACTTTGACCGAAAATAAATACAACATTTTCCACATAGAGACCCCCATAACCATACCTTTTCTTAACGGGCATTCTTAGCTGAATCGATATAAGCAATAAAAAAGATATGTCATGTTCAAACCAAAAAAGAATTCGACTCAAATCAAAATCGACTGTTTTTGCACCTTCTTTTTTTCTGCCGTTTTCTAGTGGATTGTAATCTTTTTCAATGCAAATTTTTACTTAAATCTCTAACTTTATCCTATTTCAGGGATTTAGTAGTGAACACCTATGCTTACGCTAGCAATATCTCCAGACGATAAAACCAGAACAACAGCCTAAAGTGTAAAACATGCCTTCGAGGAAAATATGATGTTTTTTTTAGAGAGTACAGCCCTTCATGACTCGATTATTTAGTATATTGTAACCTATTATAACACCGTTCGGGGTCAGAAAGAAGCCGTTCAACTAATGATTTATACAATACGAGTCGCTAATGACATCGCCTCTAATACTAAACGGCTCATTAGAATCTGTAATCATTCAGTCAACTGTTACATCCTTCAACCTACCATTGACCATATAATCGTGAGTCATTTTTATCAAGATTGTTATGATGGTGAAACCACATAATTGGTATCAGCTCAATACAAACAGGCTCATGGTGAGCGTATATGTTCGGTATTTGTCCTTGCGTCGTGCGGTGTGCGCCGTACGCCGTCAACATATGCTTTGTGAACACTAGTTAGGCCGCATTTATTGCCAAATCTTCATGAAACTTGGGCAGAACACTTGTCCCGATTATATATGAGCCATAGTCATGTTTAAGAAAAACACGTGGGAACCCCCTAGAGGACACATTGTTTGCCCGATCTTCATGAAACTAGGTAAGAACATTTGTCCCAATAAAATCTCGGCCGACTTCAAAACAGGGTTGATTGGTGATCAAACATTAGGGCACAAGGTCATATTGAGGAGAAAGCTTGTGAACACCCTAGAGGCCACATTTTCAACAATCTTCATGAAACGTGAAACTTGCTCTGAACAATATTTTTTTAATACAGCTGGTCTGAGTTCATTATTGTGATTTGTTTAAAAGAAAAGTCCTTCGGGGTCTTAGGTGAGCGCCTTAGAGCCGTTTGCCCTCTTCTTTAAGTGTTTGGTACGTTATAATTTAAATATTCCAATATATGACATACATAGCATCGGATACATAAACTGTATTCTGCATGCATTGCAAATGACAGTATTACAATTGAAAACAACCTATTATGGCGTGTTCTGAGAAAACTGGACAAAATGCTTGTGCGTAAAGTGTCATCCCAGATTAGCCTGTGCAGCCTTATCATGGTGAAAAAATGAAGGTGTACCGGACAGGCGTAGGGCGATGTCAATTACCCTTAAACAGTTCATGCTTCCGGTTCTCTTAAAAACTAGGGCGATGTTAATGACCCTGAAACAGTAGATGCTTCTGGTTCTGAAAACTGACTGGCGTTCACGATACAAGTAACACACGTCTTATAAGTTAATATTAAAATAATTAAATGACTAGCTATTAAAATCATGCTGTTTTTATCGTTTCTTGTTATATGGCTTAATGACCCACTTGTATCGTTGGCATGTTGATGATGCATATATTTCATTTTGTTATTTTTTGTGCAGTGTCCGTGTTAGTCTTCACTGTCCGTAGTAATTGTAAAAGAGATATTTTATGTATCATATCGAATAAGAGCCTTAATATTGAATTCATTAAGTCATTTGTAGATTTTGTTTTTGTTGAAATGCGTTTCCATTTAATAAAATGACAAATAAATACTGTTTTCACATATTAGTTAAAATGTTCTTGAGAATACATTTATTATTACAGTCAATACTGGGGGACAAATTGTTTTTGCCCTGTCTGTTGGTTGGTTTGTTGGTTTGTTTGTTGGTTTGTTTGCGTCAACTTTAACATTGGCCATAACTCTCGCAATATTGAAGATTTGATATTTGGCATGCATGTGTATCTCATGGAACTGCACATTTTGAGTGGTGAAAGGTCAAGGTCAATGTCATCCTTCAAGGTCAAAGGTCAAATATATAGGTCAAAATCGCTCATTCAATATACACTATAACTTCTTAACAACTATTGCAGCTAGCAACTTCATATTTGGTATGTATGTGTAACACATGGAGCTGCACATTTTAAGGGGTACAATGTTAAGGTCAAGGTCATCATGAAAGGTCGAAGGTCAATTACAAAGGTCAAAATATGTCATTTTAAATAGGTTAAAACTTCAGTACCACTTAAAAACAGATACTTCATATTTTACATGAATGTGTAACTCAAACAGCTGAACCGTATTTATCCGCCCAACAGCAGCAGCACTACCACCAGCAGCAGCACTACCACCAGCAGCAGCACTACCACCAGCACCAGCAGCACCACTCACTTCCACCAGCAGCACCACCCACCAGCAGCACCACCCACTACCACCAGCAGTACCACCAACCAGCAGCACCACCCACCAGCAGCACCATCCTCCAGCAGCACCACCCACCAGCAGCACCACCCACCAGCAGCACCACCCACCAGCAGCTATAAAATGTTGTCATTGTCATCTTTGTCCTTTGCATTGACAGTTTAGTACAGTTAATGACATTTCCAATGCCAGTAATCATAAGTAAGCCAGGGTACCTACTGGGGGCATAGTGTTTCACAAACACATCTTGTTTGAAGCCTAACATAAAGGGAACCTAAAATTCCAAGTTTTTAGTAAGAACATTTAAGTTTTGAGGATCATATTTAAGAATGCAAATAAACCCATCTTGTTAAGGAAAACAAATGGTAAGATTAAAGTCTCGATCGTTGAATGTTGACATATTTAATGACATTACCATTATCAAAATATAATAAGCTAATACGCATTATGATTTAGTGCACACTCCTTCTAATTCAGTGCACACTCAGTCTTACGTTATCTCCAATTTGCTTAACCAATAACAGCCTAAAGAACATCGCATCCAGTGTAACAATAAATGGTTTTTAAACTTGACTTCCACGAGGAAAAATTAGCCTCCAACAGTTAAACACCGAGAGAACCATTATTTCTTAGCAATGATATTGGGTCCATACATCATGCTAATGTTATTGTCTGTAAAACAATACAGTAAACACCCAAAGTGTTTAAAGTGTATACTTTTCACATATATATATATATAAACATCGTTCCACATAAATCAGTTAGATATTTGGATTGAAGATTTTTCGAAACATTGTTCTGATATTTAATGATGTGCATTTTGGTCACGATTCATAAGTAAAGCCCATCCAGTCACGGATATGGTAGTACATTAAATTGAAGATTGAACATACAATGCGCTTTAATATAAGAACCTCTAAACAACTCCAAACACATTTAAATTGCGCAACTTTACGTTTCATTAATTGCTTTAGAGCTGTATAGTTTATATCCGCTTTGTCTAATGGTAAACCTTATACACGACCCTGTTCTTTGTTTAAGCTTACAAAAACAGAAATTATCAGAATTGTCTTGACGTGTTAGGTTTTTGCTCATTAACACGTACTTTCAGAAATTATTAAACTTCAAAACGCATCTTTGAGTGTACTCCATCAAAAATATACCACGTATATATTGATAAAGCACTTCCTTTGAAAAATTCCTTGTTTCCACCGAGGACATGAATTTACCTGTCGATGTTTCATCGTTTACATTATTTAAATGTATGTTCTAAGTTAAGTACGCTATGTCATTTTTATAAGCTCATATAACCGTTGAGATTTTCTTGGATAAGTATGAAATTAGAACTCGGCTTCGTAATCGCTCCGTCCATAATAAAACAAAATAATAAAATAAATTTATGTTATCATATATCAATCTTATATATGTATGTCGTTTTCTTGTAACCGACATATACTGATTACGAATATATTTGTCGTACTTTTCGTTTTTAAAATAAATAAAAACCATAAATGCAAAGGAATTGCGAAGTCCGTGTCGCCTCAATTCAATAGTTATTATGATCATCACTGAAATTTATATAAATAAGTGCGTGTTTTTTTTTGTTAGTCATCTTTATTTCCTTAGAAGTCACGCCTTTTACTGGGTGGCTAATAAGAGTGTTTAGCGCATTTCCGCAATGATAAACGTTGTTTGTACCATTCAGATAAAAAGGGTTGCAATGTTTATATTACGAAAACCAATACAAACATAGCCGATACAATCGCAGTGATCTTGTCTCGAAGATGGATTTTGCTGGTAATAGATTCGGCGGTTGATAATTCAGGAATTGCGCAAAGTAACTTGACTCAAGTATTAAGTATTA
Organism: Dreissena rostriformis; assembly: GCA_007657795.1. NCBI lineage: Eukaryota > Metazoa > Mollusca > Bivalvia > Myida > Dreissenidae > Dreissena > Dreissena rostriformis. The sequence goes on from VMBQ01003902.1 coordinate 76,014, forward strand.
AAGTGTAAATTACAGCGTGCTTTGAGGTGCACTAATTGACAATACTATACCAATATGTTGTGTTATTCTTGTTGTTTAAAAGGTTAACTAATACTCTATACACAAAAGGCTGTTACATCAGGCTGATTCAAGCCGCTTCGACCGCTCTCATATGTGTATGATTCATATTCTTGAAGAATCGCAGACTTCTATAATAAGACAATAAATATCTTTTATACCTAATGATAAAATATGACATTTCCGCAGTGAAATAACAGCAGTGAAAAGAACAAAATTGTTCTTTTCACCGGTGAAAAGAACAAATTTTCGGAATTTCTTTTTCTATTTTTAGATTATCATATCAAGATGTACTTCCCTTGTTTATATCCTTGTTTATTTTTTTTCTATGATCACGAGCAAAATAAAATCGATTATCCACCGAATCCAACATATTTTCTTTTAATTTTATGGGTTTTTTTACCGTTTATTTACATTGTTAAAGAGATTACCTGAATAATTTTCCTGGAATAATGACTTCATTTCGTCAACAAAATGACGTCATTTCAATGTATTGAGGCACGCCACGGTAGAGAGGGTCACTTTTCAGCGAAAGGGAAATTAAAATTAATAATTTTCTTGAAAAAGGGGCATAAAAGAAACAGAAAATTTGTTCATATCAGTGTAAGATCGTTTGTTATTTCACTCGTGATCATAGAAAAATAATATTTTCACTCGTGGCTGCGCCACTCGTGAAAATATATTTTCTGTGATCACTCGTGAAATAACAAACGATCTTACACTGACATGAACAAATATCCTCTATTAGCTTTATGACACAATAAGTACAACTTGTCAGCGCCAAAAAACATCGTAACCTCTTTGTATTATTTCTTGGAACTCTATTACTAACGAAAAGTCGTAAGGGATTTGTATGCACTGACCAATGTCCATAACGCACTTGTACAATCGACACTTAAATTTACTCTTCAATATTTATGTTAGCCAACCATATTTAATTTATTTGCAGTTATCCAAATTATCGCCTGTTGATATCATATGTTTAGCAATGGAAAACAAACATTTTTGTTCATAATTTTTACACGAGCACGTGTTTATTTGTGTGGTTCTTGATAAGTGGAAATACACAATTGAATTATACCTGTGGCCGGAATGAGTTTAAACAACCCGTGACAATATCCGGATGTGTCTATTGGCGTTCGTACGAAGCTCAAATGTATTGTGTAATAGTAAACAACACAGAGAAATGTGGTAACAGAGTGTAGTTCCTATCTCGTATTTTAAGGATTAGCTTTTCTTATTTATCCGTGCTATTTATATTAATCAGTTATTGTTTTGTTTTTTTTGTTTTTTTTTAACAAAACGCATACTTAAAACATATTACCAAACACAGCGTACGAAACATAACTTCATATTCATAATAATACCAATAAATTAATTTGTAATTTAGTGTGTTAATCATTAACATCATATACATTCCTTAACGTTAATCTCTATCAAACAAGATAAGATTCTTTCGTTAAGCACCATAATATTAATCATGTTGTCATATGTACGAACATACTAATTATATACCAATAACTCGAAGGTAACCAGAGCAATTGTTTGCTCATGCCCAGCACAGCAGAGTGTCGCTGCCAATGTTTGCAAGTCATGTTACGGTAAATACGTCTAATGTTATTTGCTGGAAGGCTTTATAGAGAGACAACTTAAGTACCAGTAGAAATCTTAAGGATACATTACATGCATATAGGCTGTGCATAGTTCTAATTGTAGTTATTTAAGTAATTTGTAACACATTAAACTGAAACGAACTTCCTCTATTTGAATTTATTTTCCAATAAGTTGTTAACCTTTTAGCTAATATAATATTAATGACACTCCAGAAACATTATCCTAGAGAAAATCCGCAGAAATATTATGGGAGAGAAATTCCTCCAGTCTTACATTTTACATTTGCACATACATGAAACACACCAAATACTCACAAACGTGATTGAAAGCTTAACCAGTTACACATTCAGGAATTGGTAAAATAATAATTACTTTTTATCGTCGATTGAAAGACGGATATGGTCGATTATTTTGGTGACACTTCAAATGATGAACAGGTTAATATTCATGTAATATTTTATTATAGTAGACCAGATTGTGAAAGAAAGACAAGGTATGTTTAGAAAATCGTATGCATGATGTTTGCCCGACATTTTCCAATAACACAAAAATACTAGGTGTTTTCACTCTTTGACCCTGAATGTCCGGAAAGCTGCCTTGTGTTGTTTGGTTTTAAACTCTCCTTTCTGATGACAAAAACAATATTGAATAAAACGTAATTTCATGTCGACGGACTCGATTATTCCAACAAATTCATTCTTAGTGATAGAAATACTCGCTCTTCTTATTGGCTGAGTAGGTCGCAAGGAGTCCCTACTTGGCCAGTAGTGGTTCAAATAAAATCTATAACGTAAACTGACGTAACGGATGTAAACACGATTGCGTTGTTAGAAACATTGTAGCTAAGTTGAGTCAAACTATAACGTAAATGCCGTAAGATGAATTCGTTACAAGACTTCTTACTGAACCTCGTCTCTAGCTACTCTGTATCTCACCGTTCGGGGTCAGTAAGAAGCCGTGAACTAATGATTCATACATTACGGATCGCTAGCAACATCGCCTCTGATACTAAATGGTTCATAAGAATCTGTAATATCTCAGTCAACTGTAACCCCCTTCAATCTAGCATTAACCATATAATCGTTCTTCATTCAATCAAGATTGTAGTAAGGATGAAAACAAACTGTTTACGCTCACCTGAACACAACGTGCTTATGGTAAGCTTTTGTGATGGCCTTTTGTCCATCGTTCGTCGCCCGTCGTGCATCATGCAATGTGCGTCAATCGTCGTCAACTTTTTCTGTTTGGACACTCTCGAGTCCGAATGTATTTCCCAATCTTCTGAAACTTGGTCAGAACAGTTGCCCCAATCATATTTGAGCCGAGTTCGAATCTGGGTAACGTGAGGTAAATAAACAAGGTTACTTGGTCAAGTTAAAGAAAAACACGTGTGAACACTTTAGAGGATACATTGTGTGTCCAATCTTTATGAAACTAGGTCGGAACATTTGTCATATTTAAATCTGTGCCGACTTCGAAACTGGATTAATTGGGGGTCAAACATTAGGCCACTATGTCATATTCAGGAACAAGCTTGTGAACACTCTAGAGGCCACATTTATCCAACAATCTTCATAAAACGTGGAACTTGCTCTGAACATTAATTTGTTAATATATCTGGGCTGAGTTCGTAATTGTGATTTGTAAAAAACAACATGGCTGGCAGTTTTCCTTAAAAGTCTAGTGTGAAATCTTGTGAACACTATCTGCTCAGAACAGTAAAGTTCCTTGGGGTCTCAGGTGAGCGCCGTAAAACCTTTGACCATCTTGTTTAACTGTTTTGTCCGTTATAATTTAAACATTTCCATATATGACTAAAATAGCATCTGATACAAAGATGTAATTCTCCATATATTTGAAATGACTTCATTGCAATTAAAAACAAAGTATCTTGAAGGTTTTTGTCTTTGAAACAAAGATCAGTGCGAAAATACTCTGTGTTAACATTGCTCATATGCTAAAGCAATTACAATATGACGAGGAAAATAAAGTTTATTGAACGGGAAAAAACAAACAACAACAAAAAAACAATATACGAGAACACAATCATAGCATGTGCCATGAACACAATGTTAGTCATAATGCGTTATATATTTTGATAGTAAGGAACAGCGCAATAGAACAAGATTGTGCAAACACTTTAGGAATTCATGCATTTTGTATTTGCACAATAAAATGTTTCAGGTAAATTAAATTTGCTTAAGTGTGGTCGGTATTTCTTGTTGGTTTTAATGGAATGTCATTAGTAAACTTTGCTTGATAAAGCATTATGTTCGTGGCAGCTATCAACTAAGTGAGTTAGGATTTAGTACCGATATCAAGTTTCCAATTATAAATTCATTTAGCGTATTGTGCCAGATATATGCGATACAGATCAGATGTATTTCGATACCAGGTGTACCGGACAGGCGTAGGCGATGTCAATGACCCTTATACAGTATCTCCTTCCGGTTCTCTTAACAACTGCCTGGGTTTCAAGTTTTAAGTTACACAGGTCTTATAAGTTAATATTAAAATAATAAAAGCTATAGCATATAGCTATGAAACTCCTACTTTTTTTCATTTTTTTTTATTTGGCTTTATGACCTTTAGGCATCGTTTGCATGTTGATGATTCATATATTTAATTTTAAAAAATGCAGTGTCCGTGTAAGACTTCACTGTTCGTAGTAATTTTAAAAGTGATCTTGTATGTATCATCTTGAGTAAGAGCCTAAATATTGATTTCATTAAATCATTTTTAGATTTAATTGATCTTGAAATGCGTTTCCATTTAATACAATGACAAATTTATACTGATTTAACATATAAGTTTTAATTTTCTTGCGAATACATTTGTTTAAGCCTTACATTGATGAAACCTTAAATTCAAAGTTTTTAGCAAGTACATTTAAGTGGTGAGGACTTATATAAACCCATTTATGACTAGTGGACTCTCCCATCCTTCTAAATTGAATCAAAGTAATTAGCCTCCAACAGTTAAACGCAGAGAGAACCATCATTTCTTAGCAATGATATTGGGTCCGTACATCATGCTAATGTTATTGTCTGCGAAACAATACAGTAAACACCCAAAGTTGTTTATGGTGTATACTTTTCACATATATATACATCGTTCCACATAAATCAGTAAGATATTTGGATTTAAGATTTTTCGAAACATTGTTCTGATATTTAATGATTTGCATTTTGGTCACGATTCATAAGTAAAACCCATCCAGTCACGGATATGGTAGTACATAAAATTGTAGATTGAACATACAATGCGCTTTAATATAAGAATCTCTAAACAACTCCAAACAAATTTAAATTTCGCATTTTGACATTTCATTAATTGCTTTAGAGCTGTATAGTTTATATCCGCTTTGTCTAATAGTAAACATTATACACTACCCTGTATTTTGTTTCAGCTTACAAAAATAGAAAATCTCAGAATCTTATTGAAGTGTTAGTTTTTTGCTTATTTACACGTAGTTTCGGAAATGATTAAACTTCAAAACGCATCTTTGAGTGTACTTCATCAAACATAAACCAGGTTTATAATGATAAAGCGTTTTCTGATAAATGGTTTGTGTTGCTTAGGTTGTATGGTTCACTGTGGAGCTCTCCAAATTAGTGTGCCGAGGTTACCAGAGATTAGGTTTAACCCATCGTTGATATGATAAGCTATTCAGTAGTTACAAAATCTGCATCCCAGAAAAGATAACATACAGCGGTAGCAGATAATGTTATATACGCGCTTCTGGTTATTTAAGAGCATTTAGTTAAGGGACGCGGATCATCAGTATGAAGTGCTATTTAATTCATTTAATAAGTTTTACAATGTGTAATACGGTAAGCTTTCTATGAGGCAAAATTCATTAGTTTGTAGTATCATGCTGTAAACACAACATATATATATCTGATAAAAGAAACCATATATAGCGAACACCCGTATATATATAAATATATATTAGCCTCAGAAAAGAAAACATTTATAGCAGACACCCGTATATATATTAGCCCCATAAAAGAAACCATATTTAGTACACATCCGTATATATTAGCCTCAGAAAAGAAACAATATATATCAAACACCCGTATATACATTAGCATCACAAACGAAACCATATATATCAAACATGCGTATATATATTAGCCTCATAAAAGAAACCATATATAGAAAATACCCGTATATATATATATATCAGCCTGATAACAGAAACCATATATAGCAAACACCCGTATATATAAGCCTCGTAAAAGAAACCATATACATGTATAGTAAACGCGTATATATACATAACAGAAACCATATATGGCAAACACCCGTATATATACTAGCCTCATAAAAGAAACCATGAACAGTATATTTCAGCCATCAAACGGTTCAGACGTAAGAACCCTCCGGCATGCAACTTCAATAGAATATTTCTTCGATTTATGTTTATATAATACATTTTTCGGGTTAAACATAGACAACAAAACACAAACATGTTCCAAAACAGCCTCGCAATTCGCCTATCTCGATATTGTGTTACTGGCAGATATGTCACGTACAATCCTTGATTCTAAAGATTCTAAAAAACAAAATCCGGTTCTATTCTTATAAATAACTCGCTACTTTACGTGTGCATGGATAGACCTTTACCAAAAAAATTAACAGCTGCATAAAACGCAAGCTGTTCATACTTCATATTTCAAAGTTTCAATTAAGACGGTCGGATTTCCGGTTTATAGTGTAGAAGTATTTTCGAGACTGGAAGTCTAGATTTGCAGTCTGAAAATATAGTGTTTTAAATTGCCTCATACTCAAACAACACGTCTCATGTAAAAATACTAATTGTATGTTGTGTATGGCATTCTCGATCCAAAGTGCCGAGACATTATTATCGCATTGTCATAAACTAGTATTACCGGTATATCGAAATAAATAAGCTATAATTGCGAACATTCACACCTAAATCTAATCGACCAACAGCCACGTATAATAATCGCGTATGGATAATACCTAAATCCTTAAATGATCGCGTGTTTCGCACAAGAACACAAAATATTTAACAGAATCGCATTTTACGTATCATTCTTAACTGCACTTACGTGCAAACGTCAATGAGATTGCAAAATAATTAATCCCGATTAAAGCAATTCACTGTAACATAAGGCAAGTCCATTCCAACGTTAACCGAACACAACTTAATGTCTTTTCAAGTGTAATATAGGTTTATGTCCTCGTGATGTCTCTGGGGCTTTAGTATTGCTATACTTACATACAATAATTAAGTTAATACGTAATATAAACTGGCATGCACTGCATGACATTGCATATTCTATGCAATCTGTGAACAGGTAAAGCAATCAAAATTCCTTGTTTCCAACGAGGACATGATTACCTGTCGAAGTTTCCTCATAAACATTATAATAATGTCTGTTATAAGTTTGGTACTATATGTCAGGATTTTTTCTCAGCTCGAATAACCGTTAAATTGTATATGATGAGTCTGAGATTAGTCCTTGGCTTTGTTAATGTTCTGTTTGCTGAATGCATGTCCTAAACACGATACTACATTACATTAATGCATTATATGATATTTATTGGCAGATATCTTGTATATTTGCAACCGACAGAACCTGATTGCGGTTTTACTTATCGTACTTTTCATGTTTCTAAAGAATTCGCAAATAGTGCAAATGAAGTTGCAAAGCCCGCGTTAACGCATTTCCGTATTTATTATAATAAACGCTGAAGTAACACAAAACAAAAACAGAATTTCGTGGAAACTAGTGATATAGTTTTTTTTATTAGTCATCCACATTTTCATTTGTGGTCAAGACTTTTACTGGATAGATAATGAGGTTGTTTAAATCATTTTCGATCTGATACACGTTGTTTTTTTACAATTCAGAAACAGTGTGGCAATTTTTGTATTACTGAAACAAATACAAACATTGCCAACACATTCGCATTCATCTTGTCTTGAGGTTCACGGTGTATGATTGTGTCATTCAAATTGTCAATTGCGAGGAGATGAATACGGCGATAGAGTATTTAGAAAGTGATCCAAATAGCGCGAAGCAAGTATTAAATATTGCAACGTGTTGTGTGTTGCACTTATTGACAATACTATAACAGCTTGTTTCAGTTTCAGTTTATTGGCAGAATCAGCAAATACATGCCTTTGGCCGCATAATAAACAAATATACAAATAGACGATGACACAAATAAAATACTTAACAAAAACTTTATTACCTAAATAGATAATTAAATTAATACAGACATAACTTTTAACTAAATAACTTGGTTTACATCGTTAGTTTTTTTTAAGAAGCAGCAAAGTACATGTAGCTAACTAGCAAGGTAATACTTTCTTTAAAAAATAGCATTGTCAATACATTTAGAAATATTTCTTAATTATTTTGTGTTCGTTCTGGACATCTTATATATGTAAACTTGTTGACAATGTAAAATGATTTGTTAACTTTATACTTCATTCTCAAATCACGATAACGCGTACATATACAAAATGTACATACAAAGTGATATTCTAACAATAAATATTATAACAAGGTTTCGTTTTATTGTTTTTGTTTTAAAGATTAACGAATAATCTAGACACAAAATAGTGTTACATCAGGCTGATTCAAGACGCTTTGATCGCTCTCATATGTGTATGATTCAGATGAATCGCATTCTGCTGTTATAAGACAATACATAAGCTTTATTGAACAATTACTATATCTTGTCAACGCCAAGAAACATCTTAACCTCTTTGTATTATTTTGTGGAACTATATTATTGATGAAAAGTCGTTGCTGATGTGTATGCATTGACCAATGTCCACACCACTCTTGTACTATTGACACGTATGTGTACACTGAAATTGACACTTTAACATACATGCGATTCAATCATATTTAAATTAATTTTCAGTTATCCAACTATCGCCTTTGGATATCGAGTGTTTAGCACTGTATTTAAAACATTTTTTGTGACTGTTTTTTAAACGAGTACTTGATGATTCTTGTGGTTCTTGATTACTGGAATTAAATCATTTAATTATACCTGTGGCTGGGATGAGTTTAAACAACCCGGACAATATCCGGATCTGTCTATTGCGAACGATGTTCAAATGCATTGTGTAATAGTACACTTTTCACAGAAATGTGGTAACAGAATGTAGTTCCCATCACGTATTTTAAGAATAAGCTATTGTTATTTATCAGTGCTATTTTTATTTATCAGTTAGTGTATTTTGTAAAACAGAAAGCATACTTTAATAGATGACCAAACACAGCCATACGAAAAATAATTTCACTGTATTTTTAACATTTATGTTTCTGATTTTTAAACGAGTACGTGGTGTTTTTTTTTGTAATTCTGGATAAACTGAAATATATTTTAATTATGCATGTGACCGGGGATGAGTTCAAACACACCTTGACACAATCCGAATCTGTCTATTGGTGTGCGCACGATGTTCAAATTAATTGTGTACCATTTCACATCTCAAAGCAATGTGGTAACATAATGTAGTTCATATGTCGTATGTTAAGAATTAGCTATTCTTATTTATCAGCGCTATTTTCATTAATCGGTAAGCGTAAAACACAAAGCATGCTTTAAACAGATTTCCAAACACAGCGTACGTATTTCATGTTCATAATAATACCAATAAATACATGTGTGATTAAGTTTGTTAATCACGGACATTGTTTTTATCCCTAAACGTTAATTTCTAACTAACGGAATGATATAATTACGTTAAGCACCATATATTAATGATTTTGCCTTATGTTCATACATACTAATTATAGATCAATAATTCAGAGGTAACCAGAGCAATTGTTTACTTATGGCCAGCAAGCGTCGCTGCCAATGTTTGCAAGTCATCTTAAGGGTAAATACGCCTAATGTTATTTGCTGGAAGGCTTTATTGATCACAAAACGTTTGAAAGACAACTTACTAACCAGTAGAAATCTTAAGAATACTTTACAGGAATATAGGCTTTGCATAGTTATGCATGTATTTATATAAGTAAACTGTAAAACATAAAACTAGAACGAACTTCCTATATTTGAATTTATTTTGCAATAAGTTGTTAACCTTTTTGCTAATATAATAATGAAACTCCAGAAACATTATCGCAGAGAGAATCTACAGAAATATTATGGAAAAGAAATTCCGCCAGTCTTAAATTTAATGCAAGTGGTACCTATACATTTGCACATACATGGAACACAACACCAAACACACACACAATTGATTGAACGCTTAACCAGTTACGCATACATGAATCAGCAAACAATCATTGCTTTTTAAGTGTCAATTGCAAGGCGGAGAGGATTGTTTTATTTATATTGTTGTCAATTCAAATGATGAACAGGTTGATATTCAATTGATATTTTATTATATTCAATTGTAGACCAGATTGTGATAAAAAGAAAAGGTAAGTTAAGGAAATTCTATGCATGATGTTTGGCCCACATTTCCCAATAAAACAAAAATATTGGGTGTTTTCACACTTTGACCCTTAATGTCCGGAAAGCTGCCTAGTGTTGTGTGGTTTTACACTCTCATTTTTTGATGAAAATAAGCATATTGAATAAAACGCAGTTGTAGGTCAACGGACTGGATTTTCCTATTGCAACACATCCATTCTTAGTGATAGAAATACTCGCTTCTTATTGGCTGAGGTCGCCGTGGCGTAGTGGATATGGTGTCCGCCTAGCGATCGGGAGGTCACGGTTTCGATCCCCACAGTGGGAGCGTTCTTAAGATCTCCCCCAATGACACCAAGTACTGGTTCTAGTCCCAGGAAACGGACTCGAGAGCGTTTCAAATAAGCCTTTATAGGCTTTCGATGCAATCGAGCTAAAATAAATATGTTTAAACAAATTGGCTGAGCCAGGTCGCGCGGAGACCTTTCTATTTACATATTTGGCCAGAAGTGGCTCATAGAAAGCGTTTAACGTAAACTGACGTAACGGATGTAAACACTACAGCGTTGTTAAATACAGTGTGGCTAAATTGAGTCAAGCTTTTACATAAATGCGGTAAGATAAATTCGTTACAAGACTTCTTACTGAACCCGCACGATATGATACAGTACGGTTAATTTATATTTGGGCTCTAGCTACTCAGTATCTCACAGTACGGGGTCAGAAAGAAGCCGTTCAAGAAATGATTAATGCATTAACGATCGCAAGTAACATCGCCTCTTAAACTAAATGGCTCATTAGAATATGTAATACCTCAGTCAACTGTTACCCCCTTCAATCTACCATTTACCATATAATCGTTCGTCATTTTATCAAGATCGCAATGAAGATGAAGCAAGACCAACTGCTTTAGATAATCTAAGCACAGCGTGCTTAAAGTAAGCTTTTGAGATTGCCTCTTTTGCTTTGTGAACACCTTTTGGGGCCGAATGTATTGCCCACTCTTCTGAAACTTGGTGATAATACTTGTCCAAATGATATCTGAGCCGAGTTCGAATCTGGGTAACGTGAGGTAAATAAACAAGGTTAGTTTGTCAAGTTTTAAAAACAACAACACGTGTGNAATAATCTTCATGAAACGTGAAACTTGCTCTAAACATTAATTTGTTAATATATCTGGGCTGAGTTCGTTATTGTAATTTGTTTAAAAAACATTGCTGGCAGTTTTTCTTAAAAGTCTATTGTGAAACCTTGTAAACATTACCTGCTCAGAACAGTTAAGTCCCTTGGGGTCTCAGGGGAACGTCGTAGAACCGTTGACCCTCTTGTTAAACTGTTTTGTCTGTTATAATTTAAACATTCCCATATATGACTAAAATTGCATCCGATACAAAATTTGTATTCTGAATGTATTGCAAATGACTGTATTGCAATTGAAAACAACGAATCATGAAGTTTTTTGTCCATCAAACAAAAAACGGAAAATGTGAATATCCCCGTGTGAACATGGCACATATGCTAGAGTAATTATAATATACGAGAACATAATCATAACACGTCCCATTAATACAAATGTAGCCAATATTTAGTATTATATTTGTTTAGTAAGGAACAGTGCATTAGGACAATTTTTAATAACATTTCAGTTCTTTTTCATTAACAATACAATTTTTAACGTAGATTTAATATGTTTAAGTTTGTTTGTATTTGTTGGGGGCTGTCATAAAATGTCATAAAATTCCATAAGTAAATTTTGCTAAAGCATTCTGTATGTGGCAGCTATCTTAACTATGTAAGGATAAAGTCGGATTGGCATCAAGTATCAAAGTATGAATAAATTGAGCGTATTTTGCCAGATATCTGTGAAACAGATTAGATATATTTCGATAGCAGGTGTACCGGACAGGCGTAGGGCGATGCAAATGACCCTTAAACAGTATCTGCTTCCGGTTCTCTTTAGAACTGCCTGGGTTTCACGTTAAAAGTTCACACAGGTCTTAACGTGAATATTAAAATAATGGAATGCAAAGCTATGAAAATCCTACCGTTTAACTTTTTATCAATTCTTCTTATTTCGCTAAACGTTATACTTTTATCGTTTGCATGTTGATGATATGTATATGAAATTCTGTTATTTTTTGTTTCTACAGTGACCATATACATATAGAACTTGTCTATCTGCTGTAATTGTAAAAGTGATCTCGCAGTATACAGTTTAATTGTGAATGTACAATAGCATAATGCATACAGTTCCCAAATATATATAAATTAAAACTTCAGCTGCGCCATAAGGAGTGAAATCGTATAATAGCATGTGGTCCGTAATTGATGGCAAGAAACCGATTGCCACAAAGTATGACACATAACGCATGCTATAGACAGGACAAACAAACAGGACATAAACAAACTGACATAAATGAATAAAACTGAAATACCTAGAAATTAAAACGGTCCGATGATTCACACGCATAGATGAAGCGTTTAGGCCTTTTTACCCGAAATGTACTAGTTATTTACTAGTTTACGTATTGAAATCGTTGTATTTTTTTATTTATTTTCATTTTTAAAGAGCAAACATTTTATTAACTCTCTGTGAAACCGAATGATATTTTTATGTCATGTTATTCATACATAATATATTCTATGTTCACCGTTGCAGTATCGTTTTAATTAGTAAAAATGCTTCCTGCACAATATATATGATAGTGTATTATCAATATTAGTGATTACAAAAACTCTATGAACACCGCAATAGCATACAATACGAGGTATAAGAATTGAATTGCCCTTAATCCTGAGATATGTCTGTCAATCATAACGTAACTTCTTAGTTCTAAACGCCATCTGTAATGACCGGAACGTCGTGTTTTTATACCATATTTTTCACTAATTGCCCTCTCAAGATTCATATAGATCGGCAGTTATTAACCCATTTATGCCTAGTGGACTCTCCTATCCTTCAAAATTGGATCAATTTATTTCCAAAATTAGGGATCATGCGGCGTCTCATCTGGTTCTACGCTGTTTGCCAATGCCTTTTTTTCTAGACGCTAGGCATAAATGGGTTAAATTCTCAGATATAACTGAAGCAACTGTTTGCTCATGCCAAGCAAACGTCGCAACTAGTGTTTGCCTCATCACGCGGTTAATTGTCGTTATGTCAGTTGCTGAAATCTGATATTGATCATAAACCTGTTGGTAGAAAACATGCGTACATTAAGAGATATTTTGAACAAAATAATTGAGACAACTGTTAGTATTTGTATTCACAATGTATTTTTTCAACGTGGAAAATGTTTGCCGTTTTGTTCTAGTGTCTTTAACGAGTAAGGCCATACTTGGATATATTTGGAATCGTACGCAGCTATCATAATCATGTTGAACTAACCTATGGGTTCGATAGTAATGGTCTTCAGTTGTGTACTAGATCAAATATATAACCGTAGTGTACATAATAGTATTGTATTGTTGTCTTAGCTGTTCAATTACAAAGGTTTGTATATGTGCCGTTAAACAAGAAAAAATACTTCATTTTGACTTGTGTGATGCAGTGACACAGGGCTTTTTGCCTTTAAGCATTCTAATGGATATAATATTGGTAAAAGAATATTCGATACAAATGTCTGGGTACAACCAGTAATGAATTGCAAATCAGCTGGAAATCCCCCCATACATAAATTGTCCAGGCCTGAGACCAAAAATCAGAGTCATGCGATAAGAAGCGGATGGATTCTTGATTCAACTTATGCAACGTTACACAAACTTTAAGATACTTAACAATATCTGCATGTTTAACTTTATGAAAACCGTCAAATAAATCATAGTGTGCTGAGCTTATATTGTAGAGGCTATATGCATAGCATGGAACAGATTGAAAGTCCTCAGAACAAAAGCAAAAAATAATAAGTGTGTTTGAGAAAAAAATGCTTGGTGAAAGAAGTGAGACAAAGCCGTAACCCAAGATATGTTAAGGCATCAGCTTATGCATGCAGCCAAAATCATGCGTGAGAAATCAAATTTTAGCGTAGATGTCAGATCAACGCAGTTTTATTAAAAGAATGCGTGGGTCGCCTTTGCTGGGATGATGAAAAAAAGCAAAAAAAAAATAATAATGAAAACGCAACTTGACCAAATAGGATGGTGTCATAAAACCATTTATTCAAGCTGAAGAAAATAATCGTTTTTCATAATTTTTTAGGGACGAAATTTCTTAAAATGAGGAAGGCGGATCCCCACGCCAATTAATTAAAACAGGCCTTAATCAAACGTATGCATTACTTCATTTTCGCGTCAATGTATATTTAACTAGATAAGACACCTCAATTATTTTGATGGGTTATGGCATGTGACGGAACAATTTCAGAAGTTTATAAAATCTTCATCATCATGATCCCCAACAGCTATGAAAAATAACATTAAGGTAATAGTGTTTTTAATTAATGGTGGCACTTATAACAGTTCAGCCCATTTATACACATCATACTATATCTCTTGTGTATCCGCTCATTAGAATTGTATTGTCTTTGCCAACTGTTGCACCCCTCAAACAGACATCGAACCTTAGCAAAAGCATGTTAGTAGGAAATGAAGTGCACGGCATTGTCCAGCAATATTTATGTGACGAGTTCTAATGCATGGAGTTTCACTTCTTTATATGTCAAGTGAAACGCCGGATACATTAACACGTTTCACGTCAGCTAACGTTTGAGTAGAAGTGTGTGCATATTCAACAAAAACATGAACCTTTTTGCACATGTTCATATGCTTGCTATTTTAATCTATATACAAATACCGATTTTTTACTTGTAATGAGAGCCATATTAACAGTTATGTCTTTGTTAAGTTGATTTTCATAACATATTATTCTAATTATGTGCAGTTTTGTTACAATCATAAGCATTTTCAGTCATCACTTGAGTTATCTTGAATTGTGGATTGTGATTTTTGTTTGTCGCCATGATTGTTATATCTTTGTGTTTGTGCACAATCCTTTCATCAATTAATGCAGTAAAGATATATAAAGCATATGTTTACCAGATATCTGCTAAATAGTTCAGCTGTATTTCGATACCAGGTGTATTGGACTTTCATATAGGGAATTGTTAATGAACCTGAGACCGCAGCTTTTTCCGGTTCTCTTAGAAATCACCATGCCTGTTTAAAGTTGCACAGGTTCTTTTAGTTTTATAGTTTTATTGTAAATTAAAGTGCGATAAAACATGCTAAACATACATTTTTGTTTGAAGATAACAATCGATACTATTTGGCTATACATGTATATATTATATTTGTATCATGAACACACATCACACAAATTGCACTATATTGTTAAAAGGAATACATGTAGTTTATGTTAAGCAGCAAGAAACGTTTCGCAATTCAAGAACAGCTGTTATAAACAATTTAAATATAAGATTTATTCTTTTGCCCTGTTTGAGATGACTTAATTCATTTCGTAATATATGTACATGTATATACAATCAATTTACCAAGACATGTACATGCAAAGACTTAATTGACCATATGTGCTGTGCTTTAACTGTGTTACTACTATCTTTACACGAACATAATTACTATATACTTCCTTACACATTTAACATTGTTTTAAATGTTCACAAATACTTATGTATGTTCAACATTATATTAAGTGATTGTAAACAAAATAGGTTTCATGTTTACATCTACACTCTTACTATAAATTCAGTTTGTAAACAACATTAAACCCAATTATGTAATATTTGATAATTTCAATAATAATGGACAATATGGAAAAACATTGATTTTACACAACAATTTCATTTTTACAACAAATTTTATTTAATTTTGAATCCAATATGCAAACTACAAAAAAAAATCATGTATAACACATGTTACAAGATCCATAAAAATAAGAGTTGCTAGGTTAACAGCAGATATTTTTCATTAATGCAATTTTGAATTACATATATAATGAGAATTGCTAAATTAAAAACAACAGTTATTTTGTTATTAACGCAATTATGAATTACATAATAGTCGTATGACTGTCCAAATATTCCTTAATTTGATCCACTTGTTGTTACCTATAATATAAAATGCAACTATATAGTTGTTGAACACCATGTAATGGTTCATCAAACGTATTATGTTCAGCATGTGGAATAACATAGGATGAAAAGCGTTATTTTGTTTAAAAAATGATTGTTTTTATGATGCTTAACGGCGTGTCTTGAAATACGAACAAACAAATGTGGTTTGTGCCAGTGACTATTTTCAGAGCCAGCCATTCACGATTTAATTGTTTAACTTAAAAATCAGCATATACAAAACATATCACACGTTTACTATTTAGCATAGCTTTTTGAGAGCTCACACAACTATATGGGTTTGAACGGTATATATGCACGTTTTGTTGTTTGTTTTGTTGTTACAACTATTTTTTATTATTGTACGAGAACGATAAAAGCTACAAAAGATGTGCGTTTATAAATCGTTCCATAGTGTGAGTTGTAGCAGCATTTATTTACATGCAGCTCAAATTCCAAAACATTTGAGGCCATTGCAATTTTAATTAAAATGTCCAATTCGATTTAGATCATTTAGTTTATTTGTTAATTTCATGTTAATTAGCTTAAAAGGTAGTTCACTGAGTTCATAATAACACTAAGTGACTTACAGCACAAAAGCAAAAGACATAAAAACTCAACAAAATAAAGTCCTTTGCTTTGTCTTATTCAGTTCAAAAATATACTCTTTTTTTTTTCGTGTGTGTAATTTTATTTTATCCGTAAGATATTACAGACATACATACAAGCATAACAAAGACATAGTATTTTAAAGACAGGTATTTGATGGGTACATTAACTTAGCTATTCCGTAAGATATTACATACATACATGCATTTTATACATACAGAGTACATGTATTTGAGAACAACACACATAAGGTTATAAATGTTCATTCATATACAATTTATAGTGTTTAATATTTCAAGAATTAAAACAACAAAACCTTATTTGCACATTCATATTATAAAGTTTTAGTTTATAATATGTATATCTTTTAACTGTAATATTTATACAATATACCATCAAACATAATTTTCACATGCATATACTATAATTTATATCTGTAATATCTATACACGTTTGAAAGGTTACCTAAATGCTGAATTGAACTGTGTAAATACATTATTAATGCAGATTTTACAAGCAAATTGCTGAAAAACAATGTCTATATTAACGATATTACGTGTCACGATTAGTGATGTCATTATGG
>VMBQ01003903.1:0-93001 GCA_007657795.1 Dreissena rostriformis
TATGTATGTATGTATGTATGTATGTAATAAATTAATAAATAAATAAATAAATATATAAAAAAAATACATACATACATAAATAAATAAGTAAATAAATAAATAAATATGAATAATATAGTAATGGATTCTGGATAAACTGGATGGATACCACTTTTTTGCCAATTCGACAAATTATGTTTAGCGCTGGTACGAAAGTCACATGGGGTTTGAAATTAACTAAACATAAGCTGCTCTCATTTTCTTGAACTTCTCGGCGGATGTATGTCTTATTTCACATAAATATGGCATCTGCAAGTTTTTTTTATATTATTTCACGATATGACATTGGTAAAAACTCACTTTAAACACAAATTAAATTCCAAACAATATATACCTGATGCATCTGATACACTTAAGACATTATTGCAAAGGTTAAATCCTTTCATTGTCAGTTAAACATATAAATTGTTAAAACTGTTATCATCAATGAAATTCTAGTTGTGTGAGCAATTACCTTAAGTTGTACCCTTCTTATATGTGGAAGTTAATAAAATAACACTATGCATAACAAGGTGCAATATAATTACAAGTGTATATATGTTCAAATATGTTTATGAACAAATAAAAATCCTATATACATGTGGGTACTTCCTGGCTCTAAAAACCATTCGTTTATTTATGTGATTTGAAACCACGAACTTACTCATGAACTAAGATTTCAACATTTGACCGGCAAATATGGTATAACGTTACTGATAAGTATTACACTAAATGTGAACTGAATTAGGAATCTAAGATAACAAAACCGTATTTTGATCATGTTGTCACAAGGATCCGAACAATGATGAATATCAGACTATGTTTTCTGGTGTCGATTTCTGTTCGGCTCATCGGCGGAACAGGTACATTCGTTTTTTGTTCACATTGCATTCGTTTATTGGATTCATTCTTATAGTTTAATACTTTTTTGTGTTTTTGTTTGATGTTCTTTGTGTGTTCGTTTTTTTTTCTTTCTGTTTGTTTTGTTTTTGTTTTTGGGTGGGAGGGCAGTAGATAGTGTATTTTTTTGTTTGCTTGTTCGTGCGATAATACTATTATATCATGTCATTATCCGATATAAATTCTTATTTTCATCGATTCACTTTGTTATCAAAACATAAAGTCTCGTCGTTTTAGTTGTGAAATATCGCATTATGGTGTGGTTTCAATGTCCGAAATAAATTCAGATCGAGTTTGGTATGTTAACCCATTATGCAGTTTGCTGCTTATTTTAACTAATATTGACTAAGTGGAGTAATTACATTATACAATGTTCTGTGTCGAGTTACTCCACCATTCAAACTTGAGACATTGAATAACATTGTAACAACAAGTCAAAAGCATTTTTAATACAACCTCTTCAATAACAAGATAAAACACGGCATCGGTGTCAAAAGTGTTATTTATGACACAACTGACAACTAATGCTTATGTGACCATCACACTATTATTAACACTATATAATTTTACAACCCATATGCCACATTATTATCACGAATAACTGTCTTTTGTTTGGCGATACAATTCAATCAGAGTTATTTAAATCCTTATGTCAGTCACAGGTTGCGAAGATGGATGGATAACGTATGCAGAACACTGCTATCATTTCAGCAACGATATGGAATCGTGGATCGAGGCGGAAGTAAGCAAGCGCTCTTGTATAAAACAATACGATTATATAGTATATCAAGTACCATAGTTTAAGATCCAATTATTAGGAGTAGAACCTCAATCTAACGTCGAACACATTGTATCGTTACCTTTTTGTTAAAGTACACGTATTATTAAAAAAAAAAAAATTGACATAAGGAATACATTTATCTTAATATGATAGTTGTCGAAATAAAATTATGAAAGTAAGTACAGCTTTAAAAATATAGAATTTTCATCCCATCGTATGAGAACTGATGAAGTCAGACGAGTCAAATTACTTTTAGTGACGGTATGTAAATGAAGTATCTACGAACATTATAATTCTAGTTGTTATAGTCATGCTTTTCTTACTAGTAACACTATTCAAATGTAAAATATTCTTACTTACGTAATATATTTGTTGTTGAAGTCTGTCTATTATTACTACTATCAATATTCAAAAACTATTCTGCATATTGCACTTGCTAATAGTCCTTATATTCTAACTGATTTCATGATATTATATTGCCTACATAACAATTTATGTATTTTTATTTATACCACTATGTTGATATCTTCCTCATATAAAATTACTTGTGATAATATCTATTTGTATACCACGTCAATAGGTTAATTGTTGTGAGGTTTAGTGTTACTCGGAATCAACTATAAAGTCATCATTCAACAAAACAAACAATATGAAACCACCATATAATATACATGTTGTATTTAAGAAACAAACAGGAACATACACAGCAAACAATATATTTTATAAGTATTACGCGCACGTGCTTATGACGTAATGATTAACACCTTTCTTAAACGTAATACAACATTGTAGCGATTATATTTCAGTATTTCTTAAACAAATAGGGTCATAGGGGTATGATAAACAGGAAAACAGAATAACATTATACCCTTTTGTAATATATCAGGCTTGGGACTAATAATTGACAAGCCTCTCCGATCTTTTATTCTAAGCCTCACCGGACATATTACACGTCGTTTAAGGTTATACACATGTCGATGTTAACATGTATCATAATATACTTATTTTCGCTAAATTGGATTAGCTTGTATACTTTGAACCATGTGACAATGTAGGGCGTAACATATTTTGCAATATTTTTCTCTTTTTCCACGACAGAGCAAATTGGACAAGTATTGTTTTGCTCCATATACACCAGTGAATTTATGTAATTAATTTTGATCATATGAGAGTTATTGAACAGTCATTTCAGCTTTGTGGAAGAACATGTATATACTTTGAAGATTGAGGTCAATTTACATTAATCTCCAGTCTGACTCGTATATACTATTAACAGTCTGGATCTGATTACATTGCATAAGAGGTCGAGGTCTGATGAACTTTCACTTATCGCTGAAATAGTGGCCTTCACAATACTTGAGTCTTCTTTTGTGTTGTGTTCCTTCCCTATATAATTACAAAAACAAATGCTAAAACGCATTTACATAACTAGATTTTTGATTAGTTGCAAAACGGACACCCACGATGTCAAAACTGAACTTGACCTCTCATGTGATGTCGTCAGATCCTAACAGCAGAAACTAATTTAGCCAAGTCAGGGATTTGATTTTAAAGAGATTGAACCATATTGTGACGTCTGAACAACGATTTCAACAGGAAAATAAAACAAAAACTTGAATGTTTATCTTACAAACTTGGAATAAATCCAAACTTATAATTATATATGGTGTATGTTTTTAAAAGACCGTTACTATATTATGAAACAATGTCTAAAAAGTATAACTTACTGCATTTAAGCAAGCACAAATGAGATTTAACAGTAAATCTGATATATAAGTATCGTTTATATCACAAACAAAAGAACGGACAATAAATGATGGTTTCTCCTTTATATAGCCATGTCATGAGCTTTCTTGTTTCGGCGGCTATCTTGGACGCCATCTTAGATTACTCAGTCCAAGCACTTTTGAAACTAATGGTATGTCATTTCACAATCTACAGAGCCTTACGAACATTTATGTACATATAAAGCCAATATGGGACACATATGGATTCAATATGGGAAAGCCCCTATGGAACCTGTATGAGCACGTTTGCATTGACGTAGTGCTTAGGTGAAATAAACGTGTACAATCTTTCACCGCGAACATATTGTTTTTTTGTGGTATGCATTGTTGAAATTATTACCATGTGTTCACGTTTATCAACATTTAGAAAACGCTGAACATGTTGGATCATAATGTAATAACGTCAAACAACTCAATATTCATATGCTTAGCCTGGCATCCAGACGCTCCTTTTTATCAAGTATAATAATGCTAGAAAACGAAAAACATTTTTGAGGGAATCGGTAAATATTATCGATAGTTATTACTGATCTTTTTCTCGATTTAAACAAGCAGTACCCAATTTTGAAATAACTCATATATTTCATAGGAAAGATATGCACGCATAACCTTTTTTTTATAGAACAGAAAATACAAGGTTAAAAAATAAATATTTTAAAGACAAAACTTTAAAACTGTCCCTACAATATGAATATTTATAATTTATAGGGAATATGCATACACCTTGGAGGACATCTTGTCGAGATCAACAGTGAACGCGAAAATGTGTTCGTACAAGGATGGGTCGACGTGCTTAATAGTTTGTATTAATGCATTTCATATCAAGTCACACTTATGATATTTTTAAATATGACATATTTGGTCTACACTTAAATATCGGTATTATCTATGCATTTTTCTATGTTATTTTATTGTGTAAAATATCGAGGATAAACGGTGATGAGTATTCTGTTCAATGTAGCAAGGGCGAATCCCACCTAAATCGGAATGAAATGCTCGTATACGTTGGTAACAAATACATCTATTGAATCATTCAAGAAAAAGGTAGTTAGGCAAACGGTAGCAATCACTGATAGAAAAACATGTTTACATTTTTTCTGTTATTAATTTTTTATATTTTGCACTCACAATATATTGTTAGCGTTTATTATTAAGTTATCAAGAAATACTATGGGAAACGTGGATATGATATTAAAAGAGCATGGGCAATTATAATCTCATTAAAAAAACGGAACATATGTCAATATCAAGCGTACTTAAGTCCGAGTGTAATGGCTATAAAACGTGTCTATACTTTTCTTGTATCCTTTAAAGAAATAAGAATTATATAACATAATATATTTGATTCATTCATATCGGCTATTTATTTAAAATCATGTATGACATTTCCGTGCTTGTTTTAATTTTCATTATAGATGCCACGACAGAAACTATAGTAACCTTAAAATCAGCTCTTTTTCTGAACTTCCATTTCGATTGCGTCATTTGATCTCATATATAAGTTATTCTAACATACCGATTTGATTTAATGTTGCAGAACAATTTTGGGCTGGAGCAACAGATTTAAGCGTCCGAGGCGATTGGATATGGGTTACGTCGAAAACACACCTAAGTAAAACATTTTCACACTGGGCTCCAGGCGAACCAAATAATTTTCAAGGATTTGAAGAACACTGCTTGAAGCTGTGGCCTCATGCGGGATGGGATGATAACAGATGTGTTTCACAGTACAACTACATTTGCGAGGCATACGGGTTAGCGGTCTTAATACATATACTTGTTATAACACACGCACATCAACCTTATAATGTTTGACTGTTTAAGAACTCGTCTGTATTGATTCTTATATCCAGTGTTTTGTCAGTTTGATCGAATCATACGGTAACTTAGTCGATTGTATTTACATAATTTGACTCTACAACATACCCTTAAGTATTCACCGTAAGGGTACTTTAAATATTGTTTTATAATCGTTAGGTTAATGGTTGTACTAATTAGTTGTTTTTTGTATCGGAACCGGATGACTGGCCTTCCTGTCATCAGATCAATTTCTTTTATAACGTTCTTTAATGCTTACTGAGTAACATTGATGAAGAACCCGTTATTGTTGTTTCATTTGAGCAGTTTTTAAACTATAGCATTTTTAACAAGCTAAGTTAAACTATTCCTTAATTTAAATAAGAAAAAAAACAACACATTCATATAAAGAATAATAAACTTTGATAAATCGTTTAAACTGTTCAGTCCCTGTGCCTTAATCTGCATATTAGCATACTTCATGGTGTTTTTACAGGAAACCATAACACACAAGTGGCAAACGTGACACCGAATGACACACGGATATTACGTTTCCGAAGCTGAACCCCTGCACCTGACTAGCTTAAATATCCGACGTGTCATGTTCTGAACGTATTCTTGTTCATCTGATTACGACATTATAACATGAACATTATATTACATTTTAAATAAATGAGAGTATCAACGTTTAGCCAGTTGTTTATTTCAATCTCCATGACATGTTCGGGAGACCATGCATGTGACATGCATGGGTATTTTATAAATGCATTGTGTTTTTTTTTTAAATAATAGATAATAACATGCGTTGATTAAATGTTGCAATCCTATTGTATGTCCTATTACTACTGGAAAGTCGACCTGCCTGTGATTTGATATTTTTATGTAAATAAATGACCGTAAGACCCAATGTTTTGGTCAAGTTTAAACTGTTTTACCGTGCATGTTTAAATTAATTTTGTTTTCCAAGAAAATTTCCGTGGGAACAACTTCCTCTCTTTTGGTCAATCAGCTTTGTACTAGAAAAAACGGATTATCAGAAAAGGCAATTATGTACACAGGGTACTGAGTCAGATCAGCTTTTTTGGCGATTTGATGCTTAGCTAGATCAACAGGCGCTTTTATGAAAGGATAACGAATAGTAATCTGATATATCGCGCTACGATGATGAGCTTGATCAACATTTGTTTTCATTAAAAGATACCTAATAGTCAGAGTATCGATATATCTATACCTTTTTCAGATAATACAATACGTTTCCGTTGTTTTATACTCATACCTCCTAGAGGACGAGTTGTTATCTTGTTTTTTGCACTGAAATGCTGAGCTAGATCAACACTCGCTTTCACTTACATATGGAGTGCTGATTTGGTATGTCATGCTTGGTTGCTTAGGTAGATCAACGTTCGCCTTCATTTAGAAATAATGAATGATGATCTGGTATGTTGCACTGGGGTGCTGAACTGGCTCATAATTAGCATCCATGTAGCTTTCACTTTCAATCAGAAGTGCGTATTTGTTATGTAGTGCTTGGGTGCTTAGCCACATGAATATTCGCTTTAATTAACAACTCACGAATGAAGATCTGATGTGTCACGCTGGGATGTTGAGCTGATGCTGATTAATGAGTGATGTACCAAATCTAATAGACTCATAAAGCTGATAAGTCTTACCGACATCAAACAGTTCGAAGCACTAAACGACCATTGTGCAAAATAAAGACGGGTGAGAAACAAAAACAAATGATTCAAACATTGTTTTACCGAACGGTAAGTAAAACTCCATTCGTATGTCGGCGCTGAATTTAACATCGGGTATTAATATGTTATTAACATTTAAGTTACGACTACCATGTTCTGCCTAGCATATGTACGACTATTGAAGCTTTTCGATATATACGGTCGAGTTCGTATCGTGTTGCTATTAAGTAGGCATTGTCAGTGCGAGTAGCACAAGCATGGTATCTAAACCTTCACATCGTTGACAGACTATATTGTTAATGCTGTTTTTTTTTACATTTTAAACCGGTTTATATATTCCGGCATTAACTTAAAAAAATGTTGAAAATACAAGGAGTGTTTTGAAAAAGTTGTAATATGTAAGTCATATACGCAGTTGCCAAATAAGTGTTGGCTAAAGCCTTTTCAAGATTATAATATCATTTTGTTTTATTCGGTTAAGATACTTTAATTAAATTGTTTGATAAGTGTGATTTACTTTGTAACTAAACTAAGTTTATGAATTGGTAATTACATTTTAATTATCTAGTGGGAGCCTTAACACTTAGGTACCTACTATATTTAGAAGGTATCTACTTAATAAAATAGAGAATATTATGTGAGTGTTGGATAACGATCAAGTTTATCATGCGAGGCTTCGAACCATGGTAGCGCGAGGCTTGCCGAGCGCTACCATGGTTCGAGCCGAGCATTATAAACTTTATATTTATCCAAAACTCACATAATATTCTATTTATCCTATTATTTCTTCCATTTTTACATTAATAATGTTCAAATATCACATTTTTAGACGAATTTGTTCTTCCGCAGTTGACAAACGCAGATTCTTTAATTTTTGGAAAACCCCACAAATGATCTAAAAATAGCAAGCGACAGGTTTATTCAACAAGGTGGGATAGACCCTAGTTTATTCCATGGGTTGTTATACCGTCAATGCACGTCTGAAAATGAGATAAAAGTATATACATTTTATATATTTGACATGTACCTACTTTACATGAGTTTTAACACAGATCGTCCGCCGAAAAACGGAAACTGAAAGTTCATGCCATTTCGGCTTACCATTAAGCTGATCTAGCAAAGCAATGTTTGTATATTAAAATCAAAATATGTTTATTATAAAGATAATTATTTTTTCTCTAGTAATTTCCCACGATTACTTTATGCTTCAACATGGTGTTTGAAATGCAAACACAGTTATTACCAATAATTTGATGTTTGATTTCATGTTCAATAATTGTTACACATGTGCATGTACAAAAGCGCGCCTTTAGACCTTTTATATTGCATTTGTGCCAAACATTTCAGTCCAACTGAAAACAAAATTAATTGGGCATGCACATTTTGGTATTTATATTTAAGCTACTACAAACGGCATACATAAAAACGAATATTATATGAAGACCATTATTATTTGCTCTTTTGATTTAATTCTGCAAAGATATGATGCTACAGATGAAGCATTTGTACCATGCGCTACGAAATAATTTTAAGGTTTGTTTCATAAAAACGGAATAGTTTTTCCAGAAATAAAAGTCATTGGATTCCATTAGAGCCAATGTTTGGTGGACCTTGGCTTCGACCGAAACGTGTTTGTGCACTTTGCATACATTCGTCTTCAGCAGCTGTTTCTAACCAACACGGAAAGCACCACTGCAAGGTATGTTTTAAAAGTCAAACAAAGAAACACCATACAGTAAAGTATGTAGGAAGATGAACCAATAAACATATGCTGGCTGATCTGTGAAATGCAAAAATGCGAACTAATATGTAAAATGTAGCACAATAGGTATAGTCCATGTAATTAGATCGTACTATTTATAGCGAAATATTTCTGCAAAGCTAATATAATTTGCTCAGCACTTCCAGGTGTAAGGTTTTAATCACGTTTGACAAGACATATGGCAGGCATGCCATCATACGATTCATTGTTTAAACAGCTTTGCAGATTGACAATCATAATTACATTAAATATAGTAGGAAAAGCTGAACTTTATCTGCCGCTTAATTATGGCTTGTTTAATCATGCTTTCAAATATTGAATGTTTATCCCAAGCGGAAACTGTCTATATTGTTGTCAAAATTGGGGACTTTTAAACAGTGATTGTTAAATATATTTTTGACGTTTAGAGCATAAGTCACGATATTTTAAGAGAATATGTTGACGATAACGGCATCTTTTGGAAAAATGTTGGTCAGGCGCTGCGCTTGACAATATTCACATTAATATTCATATGAATGAGCGTTTAAATATATCTTACTCCCACGACTACTTTGCTATAAATGTCCTACTTTGCCTAGACACAATGGTTTTATTGCTGTTATTTGGTTAAACATATATATATGTAAATCATTGCTTAAGCTTCATGCTTTAGTTTTCTTTTATTTTTCCAGAATTATTTCAATGAACATGTCATTCTCAATTTAATCTTGTTAGATGCTGTTCCTGTATTATATTTGAGGTAATTTGCCTTTCAAAATCGTCTTTCAAAATGAGAGTGATTGCAAAGGTTTGGGCAATGAAAATTACTTGAGCAATTATCTGTATATACCAATTGTTTACATATATATTAAGAAGCAATTTTGAATGTCAAAATGTACACATGTATGTACTTGATTATTTATCTGCACTATAAAGTATACAATTGCATATCTAACATTTCACAACATACTAGTTTACAATAAATTTAAAGCACGACCAGGTGTTAACATTGAACAATCTAAAAATGTAAAATATAAAACTTTCACAGCCATCATTCAACATTTCAAAAGTAATTTAAATGAATGCAGGTGAACATATGATTATGAAATAATATATGTCATATTAAGCAAACAAACGTGACATACATATTTCATCACATTTCAGTGCATTCATAGTGGTAGTTAATTTCAGAAACGCTCAATACACAGATCACAAAGAAATGAAATAGTGACCCACCCTGTGTATTACTGCAACTAGTACAATACAAAGTATTACCTTCAATGACAATGTCAGTATGAGTATGCGTACAAATTGAGCATATACTCTGTAGTTTATAAAGAATCAACTGTGTGTCACCTATATCCCTAATAACACAAAGTACCATACAATTGCACTAATGTTTTAACAACTGATGTAAATTCTAACTATTCAAGTAATAATTATGTCAACATGTTCATACAATTAATTTGTTATCAAAATCTATATAAAGAAGTGAAACGCCAGAAGCTGCAGCAGTATTGCATTTCTAATATACACACCTTCATTGCCCTTTGTCAAAATATTGATGTAATTGATCTGAAGTATTGCAAAGTCCAATGTCAACTATATCACACAACTTTTTTTTTACACCTGAACGGTGCCAGTCTTGACTGTGGGGGCCTATAGCCGAACATTGACCGACTTGTTCGAGACCGACAACATCATACTGATGTACGAGGTCAAAAGGTCGTCCATCTTGTATCCCTGTTTATAGTAAAAATGATAATGTTATTGATCACAAAACGTAATAATATTATTGGTTGTTATCTGTAATCAGACGTTGCGTGTCATAACCTGCAGTAAGTTGTAAACACTGCAGATATCAGTATATATAACATACGCATTTTGTAACATAGGATAGTAGACATTGCACATGCCACACTACATATCATTATAAACAATTAATGCAAATATGAATATGGTGCATTGCAACGTGTTGGTTAACGTATGTTTTACAACTAATATGTACACGTATGTTTCTTCAAACATATGGACAAACCGACGCCCAATTTGAATCCAGTCCTCCATCTACTTCGTTAGGAGAGAGTTATACGCATTGTTATCATGTTCAGTACTAGTATGTAAAGAAAATAAACTATGTACTGATTAATTACAATGGACTTATTAAATTATTGCTCACCAGGGATGTTTCGCAGAACAGTTTGCTTCCACGAAACAAGTTACCGATGGTCATGCGGAAATACGTACTTCCACTGAACCAGTTGGTGATTTTGGTAAATGGATGTGTAACCAATATGTCCTGCGGAAAACAAACAAGAAGTAGCATTCAACCAACATTTCAAAGTGGTAACGAGTGTAAAATATAAGCTGTCATATGTATCTGTAAGAGCAAAACCAAAGTAATCTATTTTTACAAAGATAGAAGACAAATTAAATTTAAATTGAACGAATCTTCTTGATTTACACGTAAACGCATTAGCATTCATAGGTGGTTGTAACGATAATAATACTGATAACGATACTAACGATAATAATAATAATAATAATAGTAATAATTATAATAATAATAATAATGATAATAATAATAATAATAATAATAATAATAATAATAATAATAATAATAATAATAATAATAATAATAATAATAATAATAATAATAATCNAGAAGAAGAAGAAGAAGAAGAAGAAGAAGAAGAAGAAGAAGAAGAAGAAGAAGAAGAAGAAGAAGAAGAAGATGATGAAGAAGAAGAAGAAGAAGAAGAAGAAGAAGAAGAAGAAGAAGAAGAAGAAGAAGAAGAAGAAGAAGACTATAAATAACGAAAATCAACTTTTGAAATAAATGTTTGAACGGCCCAGTTAAGTTTACCTTAGAAGTTTACCTTCTACATTATTTTTTCATTATTTTTTTAACTAGTAATTGTATATGGTGGCCAATTTTACAAACTGTCAACCAAATGTAGGGCAAGTTTTGCCTTTTTGGGACTTCTTGAGAGTAGGGACGGTTTTTCCATAAACCCCTGTCTTATTTTCCTACACCTCCCTCAAGGTGAATAATTATATTAGCGAAACCATTTTTCCGGTTACCCCTTGCAAAAATTGAAAGTAGTTTCTATACATGAGGTTAATTGTCCGTGCCTTTAAAATAAAAATGCTCACTTTTGTGTCCGGGTGGATCAGGGTGACACCATTCTTGTTGATGGCAATAAGTAGGATTTCTGGGTAAATGGAATCTGT
Source organism: Dreissena rostriformis (assembly GCA_007657795.1). NCBI lineage: Eukaryota > Metazoa > Mollusca > Bivalvia > Myida > Dreissenidae > Dreissena > Dreissena rostriformis. The sequence continues at coordinate 11,956 of VMBQ01003903.1, forward strand.
GGATTGCTGAAGATGAACAGATGAAAGCATGAACACACTACAAGGAAAGTGCATATCAATTAATTAAATGTAAATCACAAGTGCATTAACGTTTTCGTTAACGACCAGTTCATTTTTTAATATGATACATGCATCATAAAAGAACAACCAAAGCTTTTTGGAAATAGTATTTAGATTGTTAATTGCATCTGAGCAACGCTCTTCGAAAACCGGGCTTAATGCATGTGCGTAAAGTGACGTCCCAGAGAAGCCTATGTGGACTGCTTGGACGACGCTCTCCGCATAGACTGGATTTTTGTTAGGAAAATACTTCCTTTTAACAAAAAATCCCTAAGAGCGGAAGATGTTGTCCGGGATTGAATGTGCGGGCTGACATGTCATATAAGCACTGTGACTTATGAAAAAAATGTAGTTTTGTTATATATTTTTTTCTGCATTTATACTCGTGTCCAACACACATTTTGGGAAGTGACGAAAGTCAACCACCGAAAAAAATGACATACATTTCAAGTCAGTTTTTCAATCGCTCTTGATTAGGTAAATGGCTTTTCGTGTTTTGCTCGAAAATCAGATATAATCTCTTTTTAAAAGGGAGAAGATAAGATAAATAAAAGTTACCTTCACTTCAAAGAAGTCTGATCCAAAAGTTGGCCATAAGTATATGACTTTAAGGAATTAAATCTTGGCGTTGTCTTGAGTCATCCCATCATCAGCGTTGTACTGGTTCACTATGTCCTGAGATAGGATCAGACAGTAAGAAAACAATTGTCCGTTCTGCATTGTTTATTTAAGAGAATATACGAGAGGTGCCCAATTTCATGATGAACAAAACAAAAACATGAATAATTTATAATCTAAATACATTTTATTGCAACAAATGCTCAATATGAGATCCATGGCAATTGTAAAATCATTCTGCAACGATTTGGCTACGATTGCAAAGGCTTGTTGATGGTATTTTGTTCTAATTTGCGCCATTCGTCCTTCAGAGCTCTTTTGTGACTAGAAAGTGAGTTGACTTGTCGTTTCTGTAAGCGTCGTATTAGTATCCCCCATATACCAAAATCCATTGGGGCCGCATCTGGAGACTTTGGCATCCATTCTTCGGGTGTTATGAACTTAATGTGTTGATCTTTTAGAAAACTCGCTGTGTGTTTGGAAGTGTGGCTAGATGCACTGTCCTGATGGAACGTCATCACGTATTTACCCTCCGGAAAGAGTCTCGGGACATCCTTTCGTATAAATGGTTTCAGAACTTTATTGATATAGTATTCTGAGATTACCTAGGTCCCTTTGGGAATTATTCTGATCTCTGATTTACCTCTTGACGATACAGCAGCCCACGCCGTGAAGCCACGGGCAAACGCATCACGTTTTACAAAGTTCAGTTTATTGCCAACATTTTCTCGCATTCTGACATAACATACTCTTCTTCTTCCATAAATTCCAACAAGATAAAACATCGCCTCGTCAGATGTAACAACATCTCTCAACTTGCCACATTTAAGCTTTAGATATAGTTTCCAAGACCTGGACCAGTGCTTCTGAATCTGTGCCATGTTGAGCTGATGAACCTTGCACTTCTTCCGTAGTTTTGCTTTCAAAACATTTCTGATGATGTAGTTTACTGTTCCCTTGGTCATTCCCGTGTCAAATGCCATTTTTCTCTGGGTCGGCGGATTGATTTTAGAGATCCAGCGACGAATTTTGCATACGATGTCAGGTGTGACGTTATATGGACGTCTACTTGAAGTTGAATTTGTAGCACCACCAGGCGTTGTACTGCGCTGTAAAGTAGCGTCATGTCGAATATTATGTATACTTCCCAAAGAAATAGCATGGCCCATCTTTTTCAGTTCATGTTGAATGCTTCTGTAACTGCATTTTAATCTCAAAAGGCCTAAAACAATGCCCTTCACCGTTTCACTTATTTTCATCTGAGGCATGTTGAATAATATTGACAAATTGCATGAACATTGAAGTGTAGTTTATTACACAACTGCTAAAACAACAATGGTTTGAGAAAACCGTGCATGTACTTGAGAAAAAAAAGGACTCCTGTTGTTCATTTTGAAATTTGGCAACTCTCGTACATTGATTTTCAAGTTATGAAGCACATCAATTAAATGTGTATTAAGATTTAAAACCAAATCAAACGGTTTTATAAATGTCTCTTTAAATACGTATTTGCTTAATAGGTCCTAAATTTACTGTTTGTAAAAATACATACTTATGGTTAGCGGTCGCTGACAATTTTAACTAAATTGACTTATTTCAATCATATGAATTTGTATTTTGGAATTGTTTGTATACATTTGACTGGGCCTTTTTGTTTGATCGTCGTTGTCATAAATGCATAAAAAACAAATATGCACCAATACTGTAGCTACAAAACATTAAGGTTAACATTATAAGCTTTTAGAACTGATAATGTATGTAGGAACCAATTTACCTCATTTTCTGAACATCAATAACTGGTCATATCAGTCACCAATAATGCCCCCATGCATTGTATGTCAAAATAAAAGGATGTTATAGAAAGATGTTTTAGAAACCTTTACTTTGAAAAAGGGGCATAACTTACGCAATTTTTTTCTTAGAACAACACAAATTACACATAACGACGTATGATAATACACTATTTATGCAAGTTTGAATGTTGGAAAGTTGTTCAAGCAACTTTATATCAAGAGACTCCGCAATAAACAGTAAGAGGTAAATGGTGATTCGAGTGCACTCCATTCTACTTCCGAGGAGGTTGTGGACTGAGGTTTGGGGTCTACAAATGTCGCATCGGAAGCAGTATACTTCAGAGCTTGCTTACCCTTTTCCAGTCTTCTGGTGACTGAGACTTTGAAAGATCTGCTGGAATCAAATCTCGTAAAATCTTTCTGAAATCAGATCAAATGCAGATTTATAACGTTATGCCGAAAATTACATTGTGTTTCAGTGAAATTACGACCCAGAGACTTGTATGGTACACGTACGAGACAAATTGCGGAAATATGCATACTTTTCAACCTAATTGGCAATTGTACAAATACAAATATCTATGAAACACATGCATTGCTGACCTATGCACAAACTTTGTCCGTCGTGTGTTGTCCGTCGTGCATCGTCCTTTTATAACATTTATCTTTATATGAACATTTTACAGGTCATATTTATTGCCTATTATTAATGTTTTTTTCCGGACATTTGTCCCAATGATATCTCTGAATAGTTTTAAAGAGTCATGTGGGATCAACAACTGTCGAAAAGCTTTGGAACACTATAGAGGTCACAGTTTTGCCTTATCGACATAAAGCTGCTTTAACCATGTTTAAAAAATATCTCAGCCAAGTTCGAAAAGGGGTTACTTTCCACTTGAACACATAGTCGCCAGGGAGCAGGTCTAAATTCCATTAAAATCGCTAAACAGAAACCTTGTAAACAATCTATAATTCACGTGTCTTGCAGAATGTTCATGAAACATGCAACGGACATTTGTTCTACTTATTTCGCAGCCTGGTTTGGTCCATTAAAACACATTGCCGCAAACGGACAGGGCAAATTTCCTTATATGCCTATAAACAGGGTTTTTTTTGGTTGTGGGGGAAGGGGCCTTCAGCCCTTATGTGGGGGGGGGGAATTTTACGCGGGATTTTCCACTTTTGGGAAAATTTGTGCGCGTGGGAATTTTCGCGGCGTTTCCCTTTTGGGGGGATTTGTTTACTTACTCTCTCATTATTACAATACATTTGTACATGTTTGCANAAAAAAAAAAAACATTTTCTTTTTTTTCAGGGGGGAATTTTTGGTTCTGAAAGGGGAACAAACCAGCCTAGTTTGGTGGGAGAAGACGCCGATATTCGGCGTCTGTTATATAAGGCAAAAAACCCCTGATAAAGACACATTGTGAACACACTAGAACTCACAGATGGTGGGTTGGCAGTTTGCCTTATATTGCTATAATGAGATATTCCCAGCGTTGAACATTTCAGTTAATTCGGGTCTCAGATTAGCGCATTAAGCTGATGATTATGATCATCATCTTCACCGACGCAATCCTCTGTCGCTGTCTGATCATTTCAACCATCTTAACCAACAACACTAGCTTAAACACCACCGACTTACACCAGATTCACGAGGCTGGCTTTGTGTTCGCCGAACTGTACACGGTAAATCAGCGCGGCCAACCGCACTGCCTCGTCGCGACTGCACTTGTGATAACCACGGAGAAGCTTGGGAAGCTCCTGGTGGTAGTGGAAGATCAGATCGGCAGTCATGTCCTTGCCTGGCTCCAGGCTGATCCACAGCTTCTTCATGTAGAAAACTTGGTAGGTGAACTGTGGAAGGGTGCCTGAGAATGAACAGTTGATACTATGTAAGATTATCCTGTTTTAATTTCTATTTAACTTTCCATGCATATGCAACTAAATACAGGATATATAAACTTAATATAATTCATATCAATAGTTGTGTTACTTTAATATAATGTTTTGTTGCAAATGTGTCAATGAAAGATATGTCTGCAGAAAAAAAAACTTAAGTTTTCTTACAAACTGCGCACAATTTGTGTACAAAAAACTAAGTTTGCATTTTAATTTGTAAATGGAGATTCGTTTTAATGTGTATTACATGTTGTTTTTTTGTCGAAGAAACGGTAAAACTTAAAACGAAGCAAATGTAGGTGTTGTTTATATAATATATATAATTATATGAATAACGTTTACTAGATGCCTGTTGACAACATATATAGCTTATTGCCAACAATGCTTGTAGTTATTTAACAAGCTGAGCCATGCACATGCTTGACATTTGGCCTGTAATAACCTTGAGCTTTGACCAAGCGGTGGCAGAAATTCGCCACGTGATTAACACTTTGAATGATGAATGATGGAATTAAGTCTGGACAAGCGGCTTTATGACTAAATGTAATCTTCCAACTTAATGTGTTACCTTGCTTTTGAGGTAGGGAGTCATTTTTAATAATGACAAACTGTTTCAAATTGTTGAACATTTATTGTAAATCATTTTAAAGTTGCATGATGTATGATACAATTACAATTTGGACAAGCAGTATTATGGCCAAATTTAACCTTTGAATTTTAAGTTTTTGATCGTTCAGGTAGTGACTCATCCTGTTCTCATGGTGGACATTTGAGGTAAGTTGTATTTTTAAAATTGCAGGATGATTAAGACAGTTACAGTCGTGTTAATAATTTTATAGAAACCTGCTACCTTTGACCTTACCTTTAAGTGTAACCTTGAGCTTTGAGATAAGGCGACGGGTGTTACAGACATCACGCAGCCTTTTTATAGTGGTTATAGTTTTTATTTAGCTATTTTGTTAGAATGGCACATTGAAAGGTTACAGTCTTGACGAGCTGTGGTATGGGAAACTATTACCTTTTACCTCGAAGTGAGACCTAGACATTGCATTTAGGAAAACGGAGGTTTCATACAACATTCCCTCTCATAACGTTGAAAATGTGTGGTAAATCATTAAAAAATTGCAGGTTGAATGACACAGTAAGAGTGCAGAATCTTAGTCTTAGAAGAAATCTCCCTCGGGTATGCTTATTACTGACAATATACAAATATACCATTTCTAGACAAACGGTTCTCTCTCTCTCTCACACACACACACACACACACACACACACACACACACACACACACTCACGCACACGCGCACACACACACAAATTCTGCTAATACCATCTCTGGCAGCCCTGGCTGTCCTAATGCAGTCAATAAGGTGACGCACAGAGTCGAAGAAGAAATCTCCTTCAGGAATGCTGATTACTAAAAGTATACAAATATACCATTTATAGACAAGAGATTTAAGAATATTCTGAAACAAAGTTGTCTGATTAGTGTGTTATTGATCTGTCTAACTGTATAACCATACATGTCACATGATATTGTTATTCCAATAGTTGGAATGATGTGACCTACTATATGTATTGATGTATCAACACGTGACTTACTTCATTTACCAGCTATGATTTAATATACATGTACTCACATTTCATAACAATGTGTACAAACAGATAGGCACCCCATGGGCTATTCAAGGGTGACCAGGAGATGACAAATAAACATGTTTATTGAGTAACTGCATCAACCAATGTACAACATATACAGAAATAGTAAAACAAAGTGTAATTTCACTTATATTATATTTATATTTCTTTTTTTGTTATTTTATAGGCCTCGCATGGATATATACTTATGGATAAAAAAGAAGGTTCAGAATATAAAATATACCTTCGTCAGAAATCTTCACAAAGATACTGAAGCCTTCATGGGATTTCAATCCAAGCTTGTTTGCGATATTCAAACAGAAGTCCTTAGCGCGTGTGCTAGACTCAATCTCAAAGGCCTCAAAATGAATAAAAAGTATTTAATTTTCATTCCTGTGACAAAACATAAACATACACAAAAACTAAATTCAAGCCAAGTGAAATTATTATTATATCCGTGATATTATTAGTCTTAATACAGACACCGGTAAGAACATTGCCCACACACATTGAATTATTTGTATAGAAACTAATTGTATTGTTTGAATAAATTAGATGTGGAGCATCTAGTAAACACTTTCAAAATTGCAGTATAATTATAAAATTTGAAAACAGTTTTATGGATTTCAATTTGGTAAATATCATGAAACATCGTTTACATTGGATGCAAAATAATGGTATCCGATATAGTAATACCAAGCAGATACAACAGTGTAAACTTAAACGTTTACATGTTTAGTTAAATGTAGACTTAGATCTGGGTTAGGTCTAAAATCTGACCTCATTAGAAGCATCGGGGAAGAAGATTCTGTGCAAGATCTGTGTTTTCTTGTGCTGTATAGCCTCAACTTCAACCATGTGTGGCGGATACTTGCGTGTCCCATTTCTTGATGGGAACAAATATCATAAGATGACAAATAACATCAATTGATCCATGGACAACTAAAATTACTGAGGGTAATTGCTGTATTCTTCGGAAAATATAATACTTACTCTCAGCTATTTGTCAATATAGGACTAAGTTGAGCATTCGTGGGTTTAGACAAAAATAGTTTGTAGTGGTTAACAAAGGAAAGCGTTGTGTAGTCTCATTTCATTTTTTTTTTACTGATTTAGAACTGTTAAATTGTTGGAATAAATACATAAGTTGAATATATAAACAGCTTCACAAACTAAAATTATAAACACTATTGGTTTGTATCAGTTAACGAAGTTAGACAATGTTTAAACTGGATTGTACAAATTATTAAATTTCAATTGAAAGGGAAATATTTAATATGCTTTTATTAGAAAAATCAAGGAATATGTAATTTATGCAATCAAGCTTGATAATAAATTGCACTCTCTTGGGGAATGTAATTACTTGTATGCAGCACATATAAATAAATACATTCCATATGTTTGCGTCAAACATCCAACATTGTAAACATTTCAAAACGTTTTAACACTGCTGAAATAATAATTTTGTTAAATTTAGCTATTTCTGTTTAATAACATACCAGGTACTTTATTACACTGTTCTTGTACATTTCCAACAGAACACTTTTCTGTTTGATTGTGTTATGTTATAAATGCCTATATTACAATTTGATACCTACTCGAATCTTCGTCGTATGTAAATATTGGTTCCTGGTTTCCTACTTGTGTTCTGTTTCAATTATGTCAATATTGAATGTTGTCACATGTTAGTCTTGACTTTAATATGAATACAATTTAAACGTGTCGAAGACTGACACACATACAGAGTAAGACCATTATACCTTCCTCATACTCCCAGTCTTTGGTCAAATCGTACCTGAGTGTTTTTTGTAGGCGCTGTATGCAGTCGTTTGCGATCTCGTTCCTTCGCGAGCCTAGAAAGTGCATGACCTCCATTACGAGATTGGTTGAGGGAGCAAAACACCCCGTCACCAGCCACATCAATTCCCAACCTCGCTCCTCAGTCAACCTGTCGTGATTTGGAGCGGGAAAATATTGTATTGTGGAAGGGAAAAGGGGGTCAGATTAATAATTGATCCCGAATTTGACTTGCGTATTCGGAAAGGAACATATTACATTGCTGGATAGGATAAGAACATTAATACATATTTGCTAATATTTACCGTAGAGTGATTTGGAGGGCATATATTTTATTATTGAACAGGAACGAATGTTTTCCTCGTTGAGCCTCACTCAATTATGAAGAATTTGGCTCCTTATTTCATCTAAAAGGATTTGTGCAAAAATTAAATTGTAAGTGCTTAGTTTCACATTTAATACCCTACAAGCTACGTTTAGTTGCAAAAGAAACATGCAAAAACCTGTTTCTGTTGTCAGTAAGCTGCTTGATGATTTGACAAAATATTTCATCTCTAAGCAATTCCTGAAAATGGAAGAGGTCTTAAGAAAAAGACTTAACGTTTGAGGCATGTTTTGTTATCATTACACAATGGTTAGAAGTATGATTACGAAAACTGAGTGATACATCTCAGTAATACAAAAATGGCTTTTACTCAAGCAAAGTGCGCGTCTGAAACAACCATAAAGGTAAAATGGCAACATTGTTTTTAATTTATAATTAAAGTAACGACTTATGGATGATTCGATATTTGTCAGGTTTAAATACTTATTCGCTGTTCATGCAAGAAATGTAATGCAAGAAACTAAAAATAAGATCATTTCGTAAAACTATTTCCCTCAGATCGGAATTATTCGATGGCATCTTCATCATGATATTTCATATGGCGCCATCAAATGTCAAGCCTGTGTCTTGCAGGCCTAAACTGGGAAGGAAAAAGACGACTTTTCTTTGCCAAATGAGAATAATTGTATTAATCAACAGTGTTACATTTAGAACTGCATTCGTCATTAAGTTTTCTTTTTCCAGGAGGCGGTTTTTTTAATGCAAAGAACGTCGCCGTCAATTATATCAACTTCCAGCAATACAAACAAATCAGGGCAAAACCCGATGAACTGTGCAGACTTTGTAGACTAATATGGCTTGCAAATATCGGTCAATGCTTGGAGAATAAATACACACACACTATTCATGTGCGCCCTTCGCATTGCATGCAATCATGTCCAAATAATATTAGCTGATTGACGTGATGGAGACTGATATCACTCGCTTTAATGAGCTAACATGTAAAATACCATAAACTTATCAGTGTATTAACCTTTTCATTCTGACATTTTAAATATGACAGTTAAGCGTAATAACGTTATTATTTACAACAAAATAATTATCATTAATTTAGTTAGCTGCTTCTTAAGGGAAACAATATGATCGGTGTGACCAAACAATCCGACAATAAGATATTTTGAAGGAAAAGCAACCTCGCCAAGACACGTATGCGTTCGAACGAAAAATACCACTGTCAGCACAGGCGGTAGAAAATCAAGATTGGAACCTGTACACTGAGCATTTAGATACCACTAAACCAACCGAAACTGGAAGTGCATGTCAAGCTGAAATGGACTCCGAGCCGATTACCGCTTTTCCAGAGTAGCCGATTACTACTATGTCAGAGGAGCTTCAGTAACTTAGGGGAAGAAACATTGAACTGAAGCAGCGTGGTGTACTAGACTATTTTGCAGATCATGCAGAGAACGATTCGCATTTTACTGATTTCGTTATGTTTACTTGCACAATTATTTACGTTACATATTTAATGTGATGACTCAACAACAACCGCATTACTTACAGTTCTAAGTGGAGGTTCGAATATCAGGTCTGTCAGCTCGGTTGCTGTTCTTCCAGCACGTTTGGACGGTTGGTATCCCATATACGTCAGGATTGGTGCAGAGGGGTCAAGGAAAGCATTTGATTGTATTCACACAGTTTTACATGGATAGCGGCGTACCCACACTTTCGAAAGCATAAATCAGAGCTTCTCAATGTGTTTTGATGAGTTGAAGGAGATTAATTTTATTGTAAAAGCATAAACATAATTGACCCACACGGTATATAACAATCAACATCATCGACATAGTTTAAGGAATAATGTGCATTATAAATGTACATATCCCCATATTATTATCATCTTATATTTGACTTCAATTTTTACACTTTCTTAGATAAACTTCGAATAGCAATGATTACACAAAAATGTTGAAGTCTTTATCTCCAAATCTTTAGAAAACCCATTCAACCGTAGTTTGAAACAATTCAGACCACATTTATGGACCAATGGGAGTTTAATTTATGTAAGTTATTAGACTTTACATGGGTTTTCGTTTTTAACAGATGTTTCATTGGATAATCTCGTATTACTGAGTAGTGCTATGTATTAAAATCTAGCCAATCTGGAGTACGTGTTTTCCCCCAGCACTCACACTGAAAGATATATTTGAAGCACACGCAGGCCTCCTTGCTGTCTTCCTCTCTACCAATCAGACTCTTGAGAAGGGGCTGTTTCAGGGGGTCTCTGGAGTATCGCCACAGCTGCTCTGTGTTGCGCTTACGGACCGAAAATATTTTCGCCATTAGGGTCCGCTTAGGCGGCAGTCTGAACGAATATGAAACACTATTTTGGACAAACACTCTTCCATATATTCTGTTAGATTGATGTGTTATCTATATACACACGATTATTTTTAATCGAAGGAAGTCCAGAAATCTAGTTAAACTTGCGTTATGACATGATACACCACTATGACAATTAAAAAGTAAATATGTGTCATCGTTCTTATGTTCCATATAAACGTTATCAAATGAAGTCATTATTTCGCACGAATCCTAACCATGCGACTTTTAATTTCTTGACAGTGAAATGACCCTATTTTGCGCAATTGTAAATGATATACTGTTACTTGAATATGAAAACAATACTTTAACTTGATTCATTCTCCAGGAGATCATTTATACTGTTAAAATTGCAACTTATATTTTCTTAGAGTTGCAATAATGAGAACGGTACAGTATGTGCCTGCAGTATCTCGTGTATTTTGAAGAAATTTACGCCTCATTCGTAAATAAATTTCGTCGTCTCGTCTGGGTACCTGAAATTGTCATGGCTGTACTCTTCCAGGGTATATGGCTGTTCCCCTGACTCTGGGATTACACCACACGCTGCTTGAGTCACCATGTTTGGGTCAAAAGTTTTAAACATGTTCTGAAACATTGTATAAGACATCAAGTATGTGGCGAGATGAAATATGAGCGGTATTTTAAAACAGGTTATCAAATATTGTAACAAACATATATTTGCAATTATTTTGTAAATATTAAGCATTTGAATTACATCATAAGTACACCCAAAACACATATTATTCGTATGATTTTTTTCCTTTTTATTCATTGAAAGTCCTTCATTGAAAGTCCAAACGAACTTTTCATGATAATGAAGCCATTTCGCAGTTATGAGTCCGTTTTCATGATTGAATTATAAATTAACATACATTGTTTAAAAAGAAACTAAAGAAAAGGGAAATGGTAATTTCATCTTTTTATTTATATGAACTTTTGTTCACATAAAATACCTACAAGTATTTCCTTCGGTGGCTTGGTTACGGTCGGCAAAACGTATATGCACTCCGCCGGGAAGTCGCCACGTTTCCCGGTACGCATGCACTCGCCCGCACACCAACCCGAGTTCATTACGGTCTCACCGTTTGGCTGAACGAGTGTAATAAGGTCTCCCTTCTGGAAACTAAGAAACGATGAACCGTCACCTGAAAATAATATTCAACATACTTAGGGTGCACACAAGCTAAAAACAAATGTTGATACAGTGGAGTGTTGAATTATCAGGAAGACCACTTTATAAACGTTAATAGCGGTTACCAAATGTGTGTGATATTTTTAGCAATTAGGACTTTAGATAGACACATATCAATTGTAATTTCTGACAAATATAACAAATACAAGATTCATTGCTTATACGATAGATAATTGAGTAAATTGTTATTTAAAGTGCTATATTTGTTGTGTGAATACAAAACAAAAACATACTGGAAATACAGTTATTACTTAAGTTTTGGGACACTCTTAATTTCTAGAGACACTCTTAAAAAAATAAATACATTGTGACTGTTAGTTCTCGGACATCAAGATGTTCTCTATTTGTGATTTCTCCTAATGTTCGGACAGTTGAATGGTTTTATAATTCATCTCACTAATATTTGCATTAACCCTCGACATCTCAAACATGTGTTTTAACAACCTTACAAGAAGTCAGTGAAACGTAACGTTTGCTTCATTGTGGTTATTCGGCATGTGCACTGGATGAAGGTATTGATTGCATCCGATTGTTGAAAGAAATTACGCAGTTGGCAAGTAAATTTCCATTAATCTTTGTACTTGGGAAAGTGTTTATTTTAACTTGGCAATGATAAATTCAGCAATGTATGTATGTTGGATAGTGGGAATTGCACATTAGCAAGAAGATATTTAGTAATTTATATAGTTCGGATAGTGAAAAGTTTACTTTTTCATGGATACATGTAGCAAAGTATGTAGGCGGGTATTTGAGATCTTCAATTTGGCAAGGATATATATAGAAATATATGTAGTATAGATAGTTAGAATTTCACATTTGCAAGGAGAAATTTAGAAATTTATCTAGCTTGGATATTGACAAATTTATATTGGCAAAGAGATATGTTTTAATGAATGTAGAGGGGAGGAGATATTCAGCAATTTGTGTAAGGGGATAGTGGGAAATTTTCATTGGCAAGGATATATTTGGAAATGTATTTCGTTCGAAAAATAATAATTTTACATTGGCAATGAGATATTCAGTGATGTATGTACGCAGTATAGTGGGGATAACACATTGACAAGAAGATTAACAGCAATGCATATAGGTGTGGTAGTGGGAGTTTCACATTGGTAAGGACAAATTCAGCAATGTTGGTAGGTGGCATAGTTGGAATTTAACATTTGCTTTTTCAGCAGTACACGAGAACGGGATAGTGGACATAAGCGAGGATATGTACAACATTGCATTTTGTTGGGGGCAATTGAAATTTCAATTGCATTTGTGTATACTCGCAATGTAAAAACATTTTACAAGAGTTAATTTCGGCACACCTGTCCGTGACCTATGTTCACTGCATAGATTTATTAAACATATTAGTTAGTTTTATATAAAACATTTTCTCCATCGCTAATAAAAACACGCTTTTAAATTTAAAAAATTTCTTCTCACTATATGATGTCAGAAGTTAATTCAATGTTTATCTGTCCTTTTCGCCGATTGTAATTTTTAATTTTTATTGTTTTCTCCATTGTCCGACATTTTGGAATAATTATATTAACAACACGTTAACAACCTTAAACCGAACACTTGCGAACCGACAATAAAGATTGATGTCGTTCGGCAGACCACTCGAGCTTCTTCGTTAGCACTTGTCTGGACTTTCTGTCATTTAAGCATGCGCATCGGTTTGTTTCCATCAAACAATATCGATACGATTGGTAACTCATACTATGTTTACAAACATATGTTATATATTGGTTTATATAAAACCCATCATTGGGTCTAATGGATCGTTTTGGGAAAATGCTTTGACAATGGGTAAACAAATATAGTGGAAAGGGCCTAAATTTGGCGAATGTAAAGATTTGCTACATATCGAGAATTGTAATGGATTCAATCTACTCAAGTACAATGCTCTATTAGACGCTAATGGAGTAAATCATGCACAGTCGTATCGTATACATATAACACTTGGAATTAATTGAGCGTAATAATTTACGTTTCGATTTACGATTAAAAAAAAATCCAATAATCTGGGTGAAAAAAACAAACTGACACATGCAATTCTTTTAAAATCAAATGCCTTATAAAATGTAATTATCTGTCTGAAACTACCGTTGGGCTTAGCGAATAAAATGGTATTGTTTGTACATACATATTAGATTAGTAAACCAAATAAAGTTATAATGAAATAATGAGCAGCGTTAAGACATGGGGATCCCTATTACAATTATTACCTGGTCCACTGTAGTCTTGTAGAGCAATCACGTACTTCGAGCGTTTCTTAAGCCCCTCCAGGAAGGTTACCACAAGGTCATGTATGTTCAAGGCGTTAGGGGACGTGAATGAGTACTCGTCACCCTTCACTGTCGCAAGGGTGAAACTCTGACCATGCATTTTACCTGGCCTGAATGTTTTATAAAAATGTTGTATGACTGTTTAAGTAAATATTTACATATTGTCTGCATTTTTAAAAACTGTTGTCAAATACATATGCTAAAACAACTATAACCTGTGAGAACAAGATGCGCTATAACTGCGTCATACTGGATGACATTTTACAAATGAAGTTTCTACATTAGATACTGTATGTGCATATTTGTTCAAATTGCTTAATTAGTTCGTGCATATTCAATGATCTACAATCAAGAAGCCTTATTTTCAAATATAGTCACGAGTGTGTTTTGCTGGCTAGGAAAACACAGTATTAAACATTCTGTTTTAAATCCATGACCTTTTTTTGTTTGCAGGTTATGTGTTTAGTTGAGTGGTCAAAGTGACGCTCTACCACTGCATTTTATCTGTACATATGGTATTAAAAAACATAGTGATGCTCCAACACATTCACTGTAAAATAAGATTTTGAAATCTCTTCGTCATCATTTCCTAACACTCAGTGGATAAACCGTCTTTATTGTCTTATTTAAACATTTGTTTTTGAAAAAAAAAATGATTTTAAGTCATCAATTAACAAGTAGATTATAAAAGCGATATTGCAATTCAAAAAAGGAAACACAACTGTGAAGTAAAGACATCTTCATTAAATTTAAGTTTGTTTTGTTTTTTTCTTTAATGCACAGCAATAGTAATTCATTAACATTTGAATTAGTAAGTCCGCTTAGTACGTGATCCTCTATGATTAGTTAATGTCAGCAATCAGATTCGCTTGCTTAAAATATTTTGCATATTTACTATTTTAGAAGCCAAATATGCATACATATCTATTTGTTGGGAGCTATGTGTTTGTTGTAAATACAGTATGTTTTAAGTTATTTGATTAGACAAGGTCCACACATTTGTTTTGATTACAAATGGAACATCTAATCTTCATTTTTATCAGATGTTTTAAATAGATTCAAACTAAACTTGCAGTTAATGAATTGGAAAATTTAAAGCCGAATGATCTATCTGCAAACCGTTTCTATACATGATACAACAGTTTAACTGTCAGAATTTTTTTTACGCAAACTACCTGCTACTCGAGACAGCCTTGATCTCAGGGAAAGACAACCCCAGCAGAACCTGCTACTGATCGTCAACAACATGTACACCAGAAATGTTCGTCGCAATAATCACGTCGTTCTTAGGCAGACTCGGTCCGGCGAACTTGTAGGCCTCATAAAATCGCGAGAACAGCAGCGGCCACGTGTACTTTGCAAAGCTGACAATGTCCTCCTTGACCTTGAACGCCTGGATTGTATCGCCCGCGAAGTATGGCCCCTTAATCTTCTCGCTTACCTGCTTGATCCAGAAACTTATAGCGTCGGGTTTTGTGAGAATGCTTTCCGGTATGTAAGTGGGAAGGAGGGTCTGTAGTCGCTCTATTACGATGTTGGAGCCGTGCTCGATGTAGTGCTGCTGGGCGGCTATCATGGCTTGATCATCCTCCTGTGAGACATTAAATTAATTTTTTGCATGCAAAAATGGGAGTTTGCTATATGCAGTTATTGTAGCTCAAGACCAGTCTGCGCATAAGCACAGTCCGGCCAGGACATACCCTTCCGTCAATTAGTAACGTTAGTTTATCTGGTCTCACTAGCAGACGGGTTATTCCGGACCAGAATGCAAAAACGTAATGTTAACATTATCGTCGCAAATTTGACTTACACTCTGATAATGTTTTTGACTTCAAGGGAAGATTTTAATTTAAGAACAACGGATTACTTGAGCAGAAAACAAAGTCTTGTACAAATTTACGTCGTAGTGATAAAATGCTTGAATTGTTTTGAGTTATAAAACTGTATGCAGACAAACCGACCGACCGACGTAGTGACTCTTTTGTTCGTCATCTATGCGGCTATATCCTTAAATATTTGCATTGTTAATTACCGAAAATGGTTATAATTGCTTAGTTGTCTTTCTACTGATCTTGAATTATACTATGGATGGTGAGTTCGAAATTAGCAGTGTTCTAAGCTTTACTCACAAACAGGACGGCCATGATGACCATTAAGAATAGTTGGATATACCTTTATGAGCACAACCTTTGTAAAACAATTTCATCGATATACCAATTTCCATTTATTTTTACAAAACTCCACTGTAGTCAAACACATGAACTAATTTGACTTTTGAACTCTAAGGTTGACCTTGAACTTTGAGGTAGATAATCAATTGTTAAACGTGACATCAAATCTCTACGTGGGAGTAAGGTAAGTTGTGCGAATGATTCAAAGCTGATCAAACGTTACATTATTGGCATGCTGTTTTATAGCCAAATTTGACTGTTGACCTATACGTTTGACCAAGACCTCCAAACGTTGGAATACATGTTTTACACACTAACTGCTTCGTCCTCGTGTGGTAAATTATCGTCAAATATCATGATAACAAACCAAATTACATTTCAAATCAGCTGTTTTATATTCATATTTGATCTGTGAAGTTAGACTGTGACCTTCGATGTAGATACACGAGTATAACGCTACAAACTCTGTTATGATAAACATCATTTATACCGAGGTATTGATAAATTTCCTTGACCATTGAGGTTGAGAGACGATTGTTATGCCGCCTTATTAATTTTCAAGAGATGTCCAACATGTAACATAAACTTTATTTATTGCTAGAGTGGCAACATTTTTTTTAAGATTTGAACTGATGACCTTTTGTTTCAACGCATATGACCCAGGTTCCAAATCGGCCATATTGTCAAGATTTGTTCAAGACATTTCGACCAAATATCATTAAGATTGAGTAATTATTATGGCCTCAAGAGTGTATAACACGTTTCTTTAATGAAAGTTAATAGGGTGACCTACTTTCTGGACACATGTGCCCAAATATTCAAATTCAGCTAAGACAAAGTCAAGATTAACAATACTGAGTCATAAATGTGGCCTCTACAGTGGTAACAAGGTGTTTTTTTTTAATTTAGCATGGTGACATAGTTTTTTGACGTACATTACCGAGATAAGAAATGTTCATATACATTGTCCAAATATAGATTCTGATTAAGTTGATTAAGTTTCATCAATATTTAGAAATACAGGAAGCCTATATAGTGCAGGGATGTAATTTGGCCCAAATATGAAATCCTGACAAAATTAGCCGGGGTTCTGGGGCGCCTGGTCTTGTGAAAATAAAGGACAGAGCCTCTACGTGTTATAATTGGGGCAAAGCGCCCTAAGCCATAGCTTTTGTTAGCTTTTTTGTCCGTCCATTTGCAATTTCTGATGATAACATGTATCATTTGAAGTAATGAATATCTAATGTGTTTAACAAACACTGGGAATTTGTACATTTGTATAGATAATTACCAACAATCGCTTTAAATTGCTAGATGATGGACATTTTCATTATATTCATAGACTTGGTAAACTTTGCCGAAAGAAGGTTTTGTCAGTTACTGTTCGTGTCCGTGTCAGCCGCTAGCATATCAGAAGTCAATAAAACCAAGACTGCCTGGTCGAAATCAGTAACAAGCAAACATTTCCACAATGAAGAGCGACCTATAACATTCTTCGCAATCTCATTATCTGAACAGTTGACAACGCAATACACAAGTGAGCTGAACCAAAACTATAGCATGAATAAGACCAAAACTACTAGCATCTTTAATCTATAGATCCAATATGTCAAGGAAGAGGGCCCGTATTGACCACCCAACTCTTCGACTTAAGTCTTAGACTAAAGAATATTCTTTAAATTTGAATATTCAAAAAAAAATTTAGTTTGTAGTTTTCAAATTTAACATAAACTGTCTCTTTTTCATTCATTTTTCATGTAGAACATTCTGTTACGGACATATAAATCACTGGTTGCCTGTATGTGCAAATACTGGACGTATATTTCTTGGTTCTAAGTCTACTCGTTATTCCTAAGTCTAAGAATGGGTTGGTGAATACGGGCCGAGAAATAATCAAGTAAATATATAATTGACCTTGTCGCACTTATACTCCCCGAACTTAATTCCCCTGATGACCTGCTGGTAGATCAGGTTGGTTGCCGTGGCATCCTCGCTGGGGTCGTGCCAGGGCGTGAAGAACTCCTTTCTGAAGAACAGCCGCCAGGGAGCATTACGCTCCTGGGCACCTTGCTCCTTGGCATACTGCTCGCACTGTGATATCGCGTCCATCACGTGATCACCCTGGATTCCGAGAGCAGACACCTGGATATAACATTGAAATAAGAGTAGATTAAAATATAGTATGTCCACTTATCTGAAATAAAGAATATAATATATTTAAAAATAAAGATTAAACATAATTACAAATAATTTTGTGCTCTGAGCATTATTCTTGCTAACTTGATTTTTGATAATCAACAAAAAGGCAAAACCTTGTCAAAAAGAGAGATGTAGAATGAGAATCCAAACTGATCTTTTAGCCCAATCTTCTCGCCAAGCTGGTGGCACAGCTCTCTGGTGGTCGTCGCGGAGTCGGCAAGCAGCGTCTTCGTGTTTCCGTCCATGAACGTGATCGGTAACATTAGTGGCTGCTTGGATTTCGTGGCCTGAAGCTCGAGCCAAGATGGCGGCTGGTCTCGTGTACCATTTGCCAGGGTTCGTCTTAGGCGTTCATAGCAGTACGGTGCGTAGAGGGGTTGACCTTCACTGATGAAGTTACGTAGATACTTGATAAACTGTAATGGGGAACTCAAGTGCTTGAAGCTGTTAACAACTATGCTTATTGCTTATAAGCAAAAAGCGTATTCATGCCATTCATCATTTAAGTATCCTTTGTTGATCATGTTGTGTGTTTTATTTTATAATGTTTTACTTGTAGGATATTTACTGAAATATAATTCAATAAAACACAGTAAGTACTTCAATCAGTTAAACAAAACGATGCAATTACTATGTATGAGGTAAGTAAAAAAAATCGAGAAAAAGGAAGAACTAATTTTGAAGAGGTTCATAATAGCCTTAATGTGCTGTAAACACTCTTTCTAACAATCAACTAAAATTCTACATTTACAATATTCATCTCTTAAAAGAAATAGCCAAGTACTCTATCAGGGTATGTGTTTTAAGGTTAATAGGCCCATTTTCGCTCTCAAGGGAGACGATCCTCATAATTGATAAGCCAAAACTATCTACCCTGTCCGATGGTGCAAAACATCCAACACAAAGCGAGAGGAGGATCCACCCCCGGGCGTGGGAGGAGCGAGAAGGATTCTTGGTCAACTGCTTGGCAATCTGACAGTAAATCTCGTCTCTGAAACAAAAAATGGAAATTGAAGTATTGAATGAAGATATCATTACATATAATGCATACACTTTGTTTCTGATCAGCTTTTCTCGGGCAATTAATATTGTTTTTTATAATACATGAAAATGTATGGCAAAAAAAAACATTACGTGGCTTAAATTAAAAAAAAAACATATTATTTTCGTATAACATTTCGGATGGTTTTATTGATCGTAACAACTGCAAAACGACGTAAATAGATGCCTGTTGGCTACCTGTGAGACCGTTTGTTAATAATGCTTGTATTTATGTAATGATTGACCAATGGCCTGCAAAGTGGCATTGATATTTGCCAAAAAGGTGACTCTATATGGTGAACATTATTTCAAAATAAGTCATTAATAAATGATGAATGATGACGTTGCAGTCGTGACAAGCTGTTTTGTGGCAACATTAACATTACTATTTGACCTTCAAGTGTGCGCTTGACCTTAGGTAGCATGGGTCGTCTTCTCTATCTGGTTATTTGTCTGATGAGTTTATTTAATAGCCTGTAGACATTATATTGTAGCCATCTTGGCCAAAGACGACTGAGGAAACCCAAAAGTAATTATTATACCAAATGTTATGATTGCAATAGTCTTAAATTGAATATAGATTGTTGATATGTATTTGTGACCACTGAGGCATTACACATAAACACTCTATGTTACTCATCCACATTATCTAATTTAAAACATTACAAACGCTTTTTACGTTTACCGATTTCGATCGATGATAATCGATAAATAGACCTATACTTTTAATATTTTTCTTACTCATGAGTGTTATTTTGTTTGTTTGAATATACTGTCTGCAATCTTTCCTTTTTTAAATACACACAAAAATGTATTTTACATATCGTGGGCTAAGCGCAAAACGGTCGTAACTATATATATAATATATATATAGTTACGACCGTTTTGCGCTAAGCCCACGATATATACTGCTATTTATCTGTGCTTCTTCCAGTTGAGTTACGGTAATAAACAGCAGTGACATGACAAGCACTATAACTATAGTTCAGATTAATTTGATATTTTAATATTTACATTAGAAATGTGTTATAGACAATTATTCATCCACAACAAATTTGTATACGGACGAATCCACTATATATTATGCAGTTGATACAAAAAACAAAGGACACAAATCATTTAAAAGAAAACCTTGTCGCGGTCAAAAGTTTAGTCTTAATGATAATTTACACATTAAGGTCACACAATTCTGAAATTTTGAGCAAGATTCATCTTTAAGCTAAAGAAGAATATCAAAGACAAGCTTTGAGGGACTATATACTCTGTAGTGGAAGAAAACAGACAAATAATAAACATTCTGTCGATACACATTGCAGGAAAAATTCCATTTCTTTAAAATCGTCTTCACATAAGGTCGTTTAACTGTGAAAGTTTGAGCGAGATCCACCCATAAGGTATAAAGGCGTTCATAACAAAGGGTTCGGGTTATCCATCCGTACGGACAGGCGGACAAGTGCATGCGTAATGCTTTCCGATAAGCGGGGCCTAACAAAAAGTCCCTAGCCCGGCTAATTAAAAAGATATAGGACAATATTTCATGCATACTAATCAACATGCTATCATTTAGCATACATGAAGTATGGTATTATTGATGATAATTACCGAAAAGCAGATTGTTATTATACATTACAATGTTATAAATTGTTTACCTCAAATCAGGCCTTAGAATTCCATGGCCTATTATAAAATGCAGTTTCTCCAGATTCGTGGTGGGGTTTTCCTCGAGCAGAACATTCTGAGAGTTAGGCGAGACGTAATCTGTTTCACCTATGTTGCTTTTACACTCTAGCTCCATGCTCATTCGCTGTGCCTCCTCTAAGTCTTTTTTGTTGAACTTGCAGCCCAGCGTTGAGTAGATCTTCGTCATCACTGGGGTCGTGTACTGGAAATGACAAATAATAAAAGGTATGACCAAAAACTTTTCAATCTGAATCTTTGATTTGAAAAGCCAATAACAGGTTTGCAACGTGTAATATTACATAGTGTTACGCGGCGTGTTTCGTCACATAAATTACGTCACACGAGATACGTCATAAATGTCGTAATCAGTTGAATGAAAATAAAAGTACGGACAGCTGGTTCGGTAATAATTTTAAGTGAATGAACAAAATATTATGATATATACTTGAACGATAACACACGGCTGAGCTGGGCCGGCCGTCTATAATCGGCCCTAGCCGCATAATGGCCCTCGGGATTATAGACGTCCGGCCCACCTCAGCCGTGTGTTATTGTCTAAGAAGCAAAAGCAATACTGGAATAATCATTAATTTCTGACGTAAAGAGTAATGCTCACATATGTTTTTTTCAAATGCTTGATTTTCATGTACATGTACATACATAGTAAACAGACTGTTTTGAGTAGCGGAGTATAATACTAGTGGATAGTTTAAAGGACGTATTCTCACATCTAGTTCCTTTAAAGAAACATACTTTCCTTATTGAAAAAAAAAAAAAAAAANAAAAATTAAAATCAATGGCATTTGCATACTTGTTTGACATTGATTGCAATCATTTTGAAAATCTTGTTCTTATTCCTTATTTTAGATGTGCGACATGTTTTTATTATTTTGGATTGCCATTAATATACCATTACTGCGAGGAGATGAATACGTACCTTTGTCGCCTGCACTCCGGTTAAGACTTTCGGTTCAGGGAGATCGCCCATGAATCGCAGTATTGTAATCCAAACGGCAAGTGCGGCCATGTGATCGCTCTCCGAATCAAACTGCAGCAGCGAGGTTCTGATTGGTTGACGAATATAGGTGTGCGTCGCGTTGGCCTGGAAGAACGTGGCGGAAAACTTGGCGAACATGTATTCAGACAGATCCTCTTCGTCCCCCGGCATCGAGATGTGCATCTCGCTAATGGCATTTTCATCGATATCCTAAAACGTTTCAAAAGAGTGGAAGCGTCTATACATTTCACGACATACGTTCTTTAAGTAACTCAAGTAAAAAGGCAATGGCAACTGTAGGCATTCAACCATTGTGAATGATGTTTTTTTGGTTTTTAATATGCTTTATGTGAATTATGTTTTAACAAATGTTAAAGTACCTATGAATTGTATTGTTATAACATGACACTATAGAACAAATGCTAACCTTGCTATGATTGTATATGTTCTGGTAATGTTAGAATCTTTGTGATGTTTTCTCTATGCTAGTACATTGCTACTTTTTGCTAAGAGTAATTTAGAAAATAATTAAAACAAAAAGGATTTGGTTCAAGTTCAGACTATTAAAGTAATGTAAATGAAACGACTATAAGTGGCACTTAATTTCAATATATGTTAGAGACAGATCATTTTACTTTAAATGATTCAAAGGCTACGTTAAGCCAGTAGGATACATAATTACATTTGTAATATTTTCCTTTGTTTATAAAGGCAAATACAACTTGACACATGCTACTATCACAAAGTGAAAGAAAACAAATATAAACGGTCTTAGTGAGTTAACATACATGACCACAACTATAAAAACAGAACAGACTAAACATAAAAAGCACTTAAGTGCAAACATAAAACAAAACTGTAAACCAATAAATTATGTTTTTCAATGATACTTGCAGTACGTTGTACACAAAACCCCAGTGCACTTATAGTTGCAATATGTTTGGTTGCGACACACACGTTGTGATCTTGAACAACCGAACATAAAAACTAGTTTTAAATTGCAATACTGAAATTTGCATAACTGGAACTGTTCAGCATACACTTATGCTTCCACAACAGTTGTTTGGACATAGACAAATATATTATTTATGCAAAATATTATATCCAAACTTGTTCCAACCAAAATCCCTTTATGTACGACCATCTACACATTAAGGTTATAAATATGTTAAAAGGACAACACAAGAAAGTCCAAATACAAACACATTTTTTTCTTCAAAATGGTCAAGGTCTTTGTCCAAAATATGTTTCCTCAATTTCTCCACAATTAGTTGGCGTGCGCTCTATAAGATCGTTACGTAATTCATCACACTAATACGGTGCTCGGTCTAGGACTTCTTTGTACCAAAATTCTTTCTTGCCCTCGACAATTGCTGCTGGGAATTCACTTCCAGACGAAGCAAAGCTTGTTGATAACATATCTGGTTTTAAAATGGCCCTTGATCTCAACAACTCTCGTCGTAACCCATTGTTTTATTATAGTAAGCGAAGACAACAAGTGCTGCACACACGTCTACGAACTAACTGTAGTTCTCTTAAAAAAACATTTATATAATAGAAATGTAGTTCCATCGTCACTTTGTCAATGCGGAAACATTGATGACACTACTCACTTTTTACTGGTCTGTCCATGATATGCAACTTTAAGATTAACTTTATTTAAAACTATATAACAAACACGGATATATTACGGCGCACATTACTTTATGGAGATGATAATCTTTCAATAGTAGATAATTTTGCTGTCTTTGATCCACTCCACAGTTTCATCGAAGGCTCAGGAAGGTAAAGCATGGTACAACTATAGGTTCTCTATGTGTCAGCTTTTTCTTTTCTTATAGATAATTTCGTTGATTCTACAGTTTTGTTTTCTTAAATACATTTTCTCAACATTCTAAAAACAATTTTGATTCTAATTATACTCACATATTTGTTTAACCTCGAATCATTATTCATTGCTCTTTTTAGTGCAAATTATCGTCACTATGTTTGTAAATATATTACTGAGAAAATTACCTACATGTACTAGCTTTGCTAACGTTCCAATCCTATACACTTAAGATGTGTGTAACCTATCTTGTAATCACATTCTAGAATAAATATGTTTAATCCAGTATGTTAAAGTTTGAACAAAATTTGCCGAGCAATTAACAGTCGTAAATCACTAAGTAGAGCTCTTTGAAACTTCTGATAATAATACACAGTTAAACACTGAAACTTTACTGCAAGTTATCCTGATACAGGTTCAAAACAAGCTGGTAAGGCGAGGACGTACGTAACAATCATAACGCAGAGGTTACGTTTTAAACTGGGATGGGGAGGAGTGACAGTGGTACGTAACAATCACTATGCAGAGGTTACGTATTAAACCGGACTGGGAATGAGTGACCGTGTACGTGACAATCACTATGCATAGGTTACGTATTAAACTGGAACGGGGAGGAGTGACCGTGTACGTAACAATCACTATGTAGAGGTTACGTATTAAACTGGAATGTTGAGGAGTGACCGTGTACGTAACAATCACTATTTAGAGCTTACGTATTAAAATGGAATGGGGAGGAGTGACCGTGTACGTAACAATCACTATGAAGAGGTTACGTATTAAACTGAAATTAGGAGCAATGACAGTGTACGTAACAATCAATATGTAGAGGTTACGTATTAAACTGAAATTAGCAGGAATAACAGTGTACGTAATAATCACTATGTAGAGGTTACGTATTAAACTGGAATGGGGAGGAGTGCCAGTGTACGTAACAATCACTATGTAGAGGTTACGTATTAACTGGAATGGGTAAGAGTGACAGTGTACGTAACAATCACTATGTAGAGATTACGTATTAAACTGAAATTAGGAGGAATGACAGTGTACGTAATAATCACTATGTAGAGGTTACGTATTAAACTGAAATTGGGAGGAGTGACCGTGTACGTCACAATCACTGTGTAGAGGTTACGTATTAAACTGGAATGGGGAGGAGTGACAGTGTACGTAACAATCACTATGTGAAGGTTACGTACTAAACTGAAATTGGGATGAATGACCGCGTACGTAACGATTACTATGCAGATGTTAAGTATTAAACCATACATATTGCGTGCGACTAAAAACATCATCTAGATTCATATCCTGTGACAAAGAAAACACTTACTCTTAATGGGGCAGTTTGACAGCAATGAGAACTGATTTTGTAACAATTCATGTACTTTTGAATGCGGTAAAGCTAATATTTGTTAACAGTTCAATCTTTGCTTAGCACACCACAAATGTAAGGTAACACTTTTTGTAGAGTTGTGGGGTTGTCGTTTCTTGATTCAGGTAACAACATCAACAATTTCAAATGTGTACTCGTTTAACTAAGTTTCAATTGAAATAATAACACCAAGTAATTACATTTCTTAAGATTCGCTGATAAACCGGCCCACATTATAAATTAAACCATTTCTTTATATCGAGAACAGTGCAGGACAGTATTGAATACAGGTAAGTTTATTTAGTGAGGGTTAAAGCTCCTCAACCATAAGTCTTGACGAGTTGTTAAGGTTTTCATGCCGAGAAATTACACGTAACTATATGCAAAATTTACCTGTTATTTATATTTATACCATCGTTTTTGCTTATTTTTAAATCTTCTTTACGAAGAAAATAATCTGAATCACAAACACTTACCATCAAATGATGTTTTTTATAAAAATTAAATCAACGTTATATCGTTATTTAGTGGCTGTTTGTCGTATCAAGAGTGTTGAATACAGCACAATTTATCAGGTGGGTGGAATTTATTAAATACCGAAATGGTAATGGGTTACCAACTATTAATCATACCTCACAAAATGAGTTATTATACCTGATGTGACTTCCAGAAATGTTAAGATATCCATTCCTTCATAATTGTATTGTACTATGACGTTTTAATTTAAAATATCCCGATCTGGTTATAGTTTGTAATTCGTAATGTTTTACTCTTCTTTCCAACGTATTGCACCTATAAGACAATTCCTCGAACTATAAAACTGTTTTCGTAGTGAAGCGTAGAGATACCAGGCGTTCAACATCATCCATATATATAAAAAGGACACTTAATTATACACATTGTATATGTTGATTGATAAGAAAAACGTGATCATTAAACGGTGCAACCGTTAACGTTATTAAACACAAACTTCGAGAGTATTTGCAATAACAAAATTTACAAAAGCTTTGATTAGATTCCGAGTATGAACGTGTTCCCTATATCGTGTCCCTGTCTTCATTTAAACCATGTTACAACTCTCATATGTACAAGTACTAAATAATATAATAATAATTTGCTATATGTACTTTTGTCGACGAATGAAATATGTTTGTACATTGGTCGTTACAAAGAGTTACCATTAAGAAAAATCTTTACTTACGGCATCAGATGACACTTCTAATTCTGAATCTGAATCTTCTGTTATAAAGTCACTCATACAATTTTGGTCATTTTCTCGAAGAAGGCTTTCCGAAAATGCTCTTTCACCAGAATTCATGGTCGAATCACCTGCAAATACACCACAATACAACGTATAACTTGGAAGAACGCAACCTCTCAATGTTTCAAAGTGTAAGTACTTGAAAAAAAAAGACGTTTAATATGTAATATTGATAGTGGATCTATATGTAATACTTCAGTGTTTTACATTTTAATTGCAAATAAAAAAAAAGTAGTTGAACCTGATTGGTATTGTTCATAAAAATTTATGCAATTTTAGTTAATCTTCGTTCAATGCAAATACTAGTTTAACTTAAACCTGAGAAGATTGCAAGTTACAAACTGAATTCTGAACCATATATACTGACTATTTACTGATAGCTCTCGATTGATCAAAATCATTGTCGATCGACCAAAACCTAGGTCGACCAAACGCTTGAGGCAAACACAAATGTAAGGGTTGACACTTAAGTAGTCTGCTGTTCCTAAACAACACAGAACGATAGATGGAAGGCTATAATGTTTTGTTAATTTTAGCGACAGCCTTTTTCAGGAAAAAAACTGACGCCATGATTACGAAAAGCATCGGTTGTAATGTTAATAATGCATTTGGCCGCTAAAGCTCATTGCAAACAATCTTTTACGATTATTAACGAGGTAATACAATGACAACTGACATGATTTGAACAAATTGTGTACAATGCCTCTCGAAAATTCTACATAGTAAATACGAAATCATGTGGGCGTTTAAGTTAAAGACAAGAAGAACAAATGTCTTTATATAATTATATGTTGAACTAGCGACCCCGTGGCAACTTAATATCCAATTTTAAGAACCTTTGAATAAGACCTCTATATGATGCTTCATGTTAAGCATGAAAGTCTTCGGCTGTGGGGTTGCAGATTGGAATCTTTTAAAAAGTATTGCCTACATTAATTTGTCTACAAATGTAGAATCACTGGCGTGGCAAGTTTAAATCCCAGGGAATTATTATACCAAATTGTGTAGATAACGTATCTGTTTTGATTATAAAATATGAAAGCCTTCAGCTTTGCTGTTCAAACAAAAATATTTGCGAATGTTTTACCTGCATAAGTCTATCTTCAACTGTAAACTCTGGGCCGTGGCCATTTTTTTCAATAGTAATGATTTAAATAGACGTTGTATAGGACCTCCAGATAATTCTATCTGCCAAATATCAAATCTTTAGACTTAAATACACTTAAAACATATTAAAAGGATACTTCATATAAAGTATGCAAGCATTGAGATTTGCAGTTTCAGACAGGAAGATTTGTACAGGGTGTCCCCATATAAGTCTTTATAAAAATCGTGAAGTCTGGTGTTTGGCCAGTTTTGACCGCAGGGACATGATTTGACAAATTCTAAATATTGCTACATACCAAATATAAAATCAAATGCCTTTTAGACAATGATATTTAACCTATAAAAACTTTATGTAAAACGTATGATTTTGTTTACCGCGGGGGCATTATTAGAAAAACCTGTGTAGAGGACATATAGAAAGTACTGGATACCATATATGAAAGCCTTTTGGGCTTTGCGATTTCAGGCATGTGCATGTCGACTTGACAAGTATACTGCAAATACCGTTTATATGAATAAATTGTTTACAATGACTCTTAAATAATTTTATTAATAAGCATTTGTAATCATTCTAATCTGTTTTAAGCTTCAATATATGGATTATATGGATTGTGGGATTGAATTAAATAAGTGGTCTACACGATCACTTCTATAAAGCATTCTGTATTATATCAGATATTCAATAAAAAAAACGAGTATTAAAATGAGCAATTTTAAATCGCAATTCCACATTTGGTTATTAAATGACATTGTGTATACGTTTTTATTGCCGATAATTCTATGTGTAATATGCTATCCTTCATATACGATTTTAAATAAAGAGTGTAAAAGTGTTACACGTCTTGTAAAGAATCCATAAGTGGACATTTTATGTGTAAGTCTGTATATGTCGTTGTTCTTATCACATTGGAGATTGAATTTTATCGAACAACCCTGCAACAACATTTATTTACATTGCAAAAGCTCCTTATTACAATATTAAAAAAAAATCAGCCAATAACGGTGTAAGATAAAATTTGTATATTAAAGTATTAAAACAAAGCAAATTATTTATGAGATATCAATTTGTATATCACTGTTTTCCAAATTATCGGGCCGAAATAAAATTATGATAGTACAGTTATTAGTCTCAATGCAATTGGTTTAATTTAATACGTTTAAACCTGCTGAAAGTATTTAATTTGTACATGCGTTGTACAATTCCTCCAAAGTATCTTACTAAATACCCGGCTAAAAACTAACTAACAAGTGTAATGTTACAGTGTACATACACATTCAAAATCTGAAACATTGGCATATTCCATTTGATCAGAAATTAACTTCGTATTATCGTTTCTGTTTTGTTTCGTATATATTGATTAGCAGATTAGTGATCTACTAATAAATATGGCTCTATGAAATTTAGCATAATAACGTTAAACAAAACCACATGGTAATTAGATATCTGTAACATCATCTTCAATGACTGTGGAATATTTGTCCAAATGACAAGAGCAGTTATGCGGTTCTGGGCAGTTTATAGATGGTCTCATGATTGGAACGTGTTATGAAGACTAGACGTTTATGACAACCCAGAAACGCTCTAAAGGAAGTCTACATGTCTAGTTTTCGCAAACATCCCATGACATTTTAGATTTTTGTGACATACCATATCTTCATATAAAACACTCAAAAGCAAAACAAAGATGCTCATAAATACATAGAGTATGGTAACGTGAAAACAGATTATAGGCATGTAACGTAAGACCGCTCGCTATGTGCTTGCATTACCTTAAAACCCCAAAATAATATGTAGTGTGTTAAACTTAACACATCTAAAATAGCAGTGTACACAACATCATAGCACTTATCAGTAAATGTAAATGGTGTAGTGGGCGAGGTAATCGAAGGAAAATAGCACATATGTTTTGGCTTAAAACAAGCAAATTGTTTTAAGAAATCGATTTTGTTAGGACAAACGAAACCTGTCACAATGCAAAAAGATAGAAGGCTACATAGTTTACTGATAACATAACCCTTGATACATGTGTTTGCCTGGTTACTTTGTTTATATTTATATCAACTGATAACGCAA
The DNA here is from genome assembly GCA_007657795.1 of Dreissena rostriformis. NCBI lineage: Eukaryota > Metazoa > Mollusca > Bivalvia > Myida > Dreissenidae > Dreissena > Dreissena rostriformis. Next base: position 41,672 of record VMBQ01003903.1, read on the forward strand.
CTGGCAACAGCGGTGCCCGACATGAGCTCAGACGTTCTGTCCCAATTTAAAGACAAAGTGGTAGTTTATAGATCGCCATATCATTTTAAATCTTCATGTAACGTCATTGACACTTCAGCTACATCACAGGAAGAGGATGTTTGGCTTAAGAACGATTTTGATTCAGTTTTGAAACAAGAAAAGGTCGCATTTGATTCCAATATCATTAAACAGTTCTATGTTATAAAGCTATATCAACAATTATTTATAACGTTGTTCTTATGTGCAACGATCTCTTTATGACTTTACACATTTTTATTTTGTTTCATTTTTACAGAGCGGCTGAAATATATGCCAAATACGAAATTAATATGTCACATGGTTAAAGGTTACGTTTTCCTTAGTCTGCGTATATATTAAGACAGAAACTATAATGAGAAACTTTAAACAATAAAGGTAGAAACCTCTTAAAATTAAAAGAGCAAACAAGAATTAAATTAATCTGCATCATAAAATAAATGTCCATACCTAGTTAGCATCAACGGTAACATAAACAGGGTATTGATACACTCTATATTCTTTATTGTATAATAACAAGAAACACATAATTACCTAAATAACATTTCCTTACTGCATGCTCCTTGTAAGAAGCGTTACAATCACAATTCACTCAACAGTCCTTGGTTTGGGTGTGGGTTTTCTTATGTGTTTAATTTATACTATTGAGTGGATTGCGTTACAAGTTCTAGAAAAAAATATTCACCATCGTGATATGACCGCCTGTTTTGCTAGAATTCACGATCGTGTCTTTGAGGTCATATTCGCAAAAAAAGGTTGTAAAGTGCCATCAACTGTAGTGTACAGTGGGGTTAGGGATTTTGTTCCGGGGTTAATCTTTTAAGAATCACTACAAAATAACCCTCAGTTAGCCGATTTTTATGGATTATATCCGTTTTAACCCCGTTTCATCCGAATTCATCTGTATTAAACCTTTTTCAGCGGTTTTTAGAGATGAATTGCGATTAATTAATCCCCTTAACGGATGAATTAATCGCAAGGGATGAATTCATCCCTACAAGAGATGAATTCATCGCAATTAAGCGCAAAGGATGAATTCACCCCTTCAATGGCTTAATCAATCTCTACGCATGCGCAGTCGATGTCAGCGGTGAATTGGGATGAAAAGGCGGAGTTAATAAGTGACGTAAACGAGAAGGCGGGGCGTAAACAACTTTTTTTAGATGAGGATTTTATTTCGTCGGTTTCATGCATAATACAACTTATATTATTATGCTGCATACATCATAGTGTTTAACAGCCGAAAAGACACGTCATTTGTGAACCCAACAAAGAATGTTTTGTATTTACACCCAGGATTCGAAAACGAAACTGTGCGTGTTTTTAACACGGTACAGGTAGTGATATTTGCCGTGCTGCAACAAACATTCGTGTCATTGCGGCAACCGATAATTCAGTCAAGTGATAAAGATGAATAACGCATCTTACCATTATAATCTTATCTACACATGTGCCGGCATGTGGTGTCATTAGCACACCATTACACTCGCGATAACAACTCCGCCTTTTCAGCCCTACGCATACGCAGTACTAGCAAAGGCTCACATTCTAAACTCCGCCTTTTAACCCGTACGCATGCGCAGAGTGCTAGTATCCCTATTCAGCCCTAACAATCCCAAATAGTCCGTTTTCAACCCAATTAATCCCTTAAAACCCCTTGACGGGATTGTTAGAGGTTAACCCCTAAACAAAACGGATTGTTCAAGATTAATTCACCAAAAATATTCATCTCTAAGCAACCCCTTATTTGCGGAACAAACTCCCTAACCCCACTGTATTGTTTATATCCGCTTTATACTTCTTATATTTTGCAATAAATCACAAGATACACATTTAACAGTAGTACGTGTTTTAATATTTGCCTTTTAGTAATTCTATCTCGAACGTCCGTATTTTTTTTTGACGCGTCTATCTTGTCAACTTTGATTGTCATATTTATTATAAAATGAACTAATTAACCTGAAAAATATGAAATGTGTTAAATCATGTCTGTATTTACTACTCCAATAATAATTTAAATGAACACAAGTCGATACATATAAAATCAAACAAATAATTAAATTAAAATAAAGTGTTTATCAGTCTTGAAATAACTGTTTATAATGAATGGTCAATTAATTTACATAGTACGATTCGCTATATGTTCATTAATAATTATAACATATTTTATGTTACTTAGATATTTGATATTATTCAAAATAAAATCATGCAGAGGTCGAAGACGTACCTTAAATTGGCTGTTGAAATCTTCCTACTAAACGAACATTGTCACGTTTAAATTCTTGTATTGACATGACAGCCTGCTTGCCTATGTATATCGTTACCCAACAAAAGTGTATAGCGCTATCAGTTTTTGCCTAAAATAAAACGGTATAAATATTGATTTGACAGACTGGTTGTTTATCCTCTTATCGGGACTCGTTGACAGATGTCGAAATGACATTTTTTATTTTTGTGTCAAGGTTTAAAATACGAAATGGACACTGTACATCAGGGAGCAAACAAACAATAATTTTGTACGTCTTCTATTATAATAAATGAAAATGTCTCGTCATCTGATGGTAATATACTGATCAGGGTAACTGAACACGGCGAAAAAAAAGCATCAAACGCAATAACTGTAAATCTGATCTTGAAAAATACAAAATCAAGTAAATGTACAACTATATATATGTTGTATCAGTTTATATTCACATTTAAGTTTACCTTTTGAGATGCACGTAGATCACGAAACCGTTTTGCTTATTGTGTTAATTTTACTGAGTATGTGATTATTATACTAGAATAGCAAATACCCTTATCTCGTGGAACTGTTTGCTTTAAATAAAACTAACTTAAAAGCAAAATTAATAATCTGTGTCTTGAGCAAACAGACCGATTCTGTTTTTGTTTGACCATGCTTACTTGAAAAATGAATGTATAAGGTGCACATTTTGTTTTGAAAATCAAAACGAACGTGCATTATGTACACCTTAGTAAAAGCTTATAATTTGCATAGTTCAATAGATGTTCCTAATAAATAATAACGTGCCCTCTTTGTCACTCGCAGTTGTCCTTCTTGTATGCATGAAGATCACGATATCCCGTTGCTATCAGTGTGCTATATACCAAGCTTTAGCATAATGTAACTACAATTACAAATCCTTTTATCTCCTGACACTGTTTTCTTTAAAATATTCTCACGTTAAAAACGTGCAAACATCCGTCTAAAGCAAATTTGCCGGAGGATAAGAAATAATCTAAACATGTTGAGTTAATTTAAAAAATCCAAACGCTTTAAACAGTTTAAACAGTTTTTGCAAAGAACTTATATGAAGTACATCTCAAGTAAAGTAAATCATTTATTTTGTTGAAGAAAAACTAAATCATTTATTTCGTGAAACAAAATATTTTAACTATGAGAACATGCCGTTTTTATTTGTATGCTTACGTGCACAAACGGTACGTGCGCACAATCTCATAAATCTGAAATTGCTCTTCCTAAGGTACAATAAATATCTTCATTGTATTCGGATTTAAACCAAATTAATTAAACAATGCACATAAAGTTTTAATCAATTAAGCGTGCAATAAATGTTTAAAACTCGTATTGTATAGTTTGTTAATCAATCAGGATTATAAGACATCCTGTGTGTTATTATTTACTAAAATGTGTCTACTATATGTCTTAAATACTTCCTCTGATTCTTATAAACATATGGCATATCTTGCATTTGTTTATAATGTATTAAGTATGCATGTTTATTTGTTTTATTGAGCAAGTCAAAGGTGCATACAATGGAACATTGTATATCTGACAGTCTTTGTTAGAATACTAAAAATTACCCTAAAACGATATTTAATATTGTCATTGCGTGTAAAATATCACAAATACATACTTCATATTGTCTCAGAAAAATATCACATGCGCATAGTTATTTTTTGTAATATGAAATGTTGGGTATTGCATATAAATATGCTCAGACGTGAACAAAACTAAACCATCTCGTATGTAGTCATTTTGGGTCTCTAAAATTTCGTTGTTTTGTCAGAATTTAATTATAGTGTACTAATGTTAGTTAAACTATCAATAAGCTGCATGTTGAATGTTAAATAATTATTAACGGCATCGATAAGTCTACGTTCTAACAGACTTGTACAATGATGTATCATTAAGTGATGTAACCTAGTATTGTATATGTGTGTATGTGTGTGTGTGTGTGTGTGTGTGTGAGAGAGAGAGAGTATTCATGCGAGCGAGATTCTAGCGCTTGAGCATAGGTGTGGCTGAACAATTACACATTAACACAGCATCGTTTACTTTGTTTTTGGTCTGACTCCGTTTGTTGAACAATCCAATTTAAATATGATTGTATCTTTGCAAAACAAATATTCTTTTACGCTCACTGACTTATTTTTTTTAAACAAATGTTTGTCCGTGCGTGTTTAAATCTCACAATGTATGCAAACAGCAACAGTGTTTCTGGATATGGTCAAAAACACATTTAAGTTCTACATTTTCAAACTGGTATCCAGGCGAACCAAATAATTACCAAGTATTTGAAGAACACTGTTTGTTGATGTGGGCACATGCGGGATGGAATGATAACAGATGTTCGGACCATTTCAACTATATTTTCGAGGCATACGGGTTAGAAGTCTTAATACTTAAATTATTTATATCATGCATACGTTAACCTGATAATTTTAAAGTAAGAGTCCCTTCTGCATTGATTCGTATATCCATACTCGTACACTTGTTTTGTCCGTGTAATGGAATCATATGGTAACTATGTTTGTTTTATTATCATTATGTACCCAACTCCAGTACGAAAACTTAACGTTATCACCGTAAGGATACCTTAAATATTGATTTATGAATGGCAGGTAAGTACTAATTTGTTTTTGTTTTCTAATCGATTCCGAGTGATTGGTCTTCCTGTTACCAGAGCACATCCGTTATGCTTACTTTAAAGCATTGGTGAAGCACTCGTTATTGTTCATTCTTCGATAGCAAAATGTTGAAAATAAACTAAGTTTAACTGTTCATTAATTATAATAAGAAAAACATATGTTTATAAAGTTATAAAAAATTTGATAAATCGTTTCAACATTTCAGTGTCTGTGCCAAACTCTTCTTATTAACATACCTCATGGCATTTTAATAGAAAATTATAAAACACACGTAGCAAAAGTAAAAACTTTGGACAAACGAATATTACATTTCCGAAGCTGAAAAACTGCGCCTGACTTGCTTAAATATCCCATATGTCATGTACTGATCTTGATCGTGTTCACATGTTGACGACATTATTAGATGAATACAATTTTTTTAAATAAATGAAACTGCCCACTTTTGGATAGTTAATGTTTTATTTCACTCTCCATTAAGTGTATGAGAGACCTTGCGCGTCACCTTAACAGCATGTTTATAAAATAAATGCACTAGATTAAAAACAATTATGAGGGAATACAATTCTTTGAGTTAATGTTTGAATTCTATTGCATGACCTATTACTACCGTCAAATCTATCGGATACCAACCCATGATATACCTGTCTGTGCTATCATATCGGTAATTTAAAGAAACGGTTATTATTAGCTATATTGTTTTGCAAATAAATGACCGTCAGACCCAACGTTTTAGTCAACTATAAACTGTTTAAACTGCACAATCGGCATTATTTTCACGCTGCTCAGTCATTTACAGTTTGGTATAGTTTACAATTCTGTGGATTGCAGCTGAATCTGTGACTAAAGAAGGCAACTCGTAGTGATTTTTAGTGTCGGCTTGATGGAAGTCCCCCCCTCCTCCGAGGGGTAGCTCACTTTTTGCTCTTTGTATTTTTGAGAGGGAGACTTTTCCAACAGATTCTCGTCTGTTTTTTTTTTCACTTTTTAAGTTTTTGGCAGTACTAACTCTTTTACGAATGTCTGACGTCCAACATCCACTATCTAGTGCATGAAAAGTTCGCTACAATTTCAAAGTGGTTTTAACACAATTAATGCTGATGAATAATTGTAACTCGTTTTTCTATGCAACCACAGATGAAAGAAACAACCACACAACACGAAAACATTATGTTCCCATTCAATTACCACTAGCCACCAATAACTACTTAAGTGCCTTTATATTTTATGTTTTGTTGTACGGGAGCGCCGACTTTACATTTCAACAAATACAAAGAATAAAAATTACGTTCGTGAATTTAATTCTTATTGTATCCGCTGAAAGAGTATTCAACATCTCATATCTAAAATCAATACAAATTCCGATCAATTAAATAATCTGCAAAAAATAGAAAACAAACTTTGAAAAAAACAAAGAAAAAATAACAAAGAGCATCTTTGATATCATATTTGATACTTATGGATTAATTGAATATCGAAATATCTAAAACGCAAACCCTGGACAATAAGTTCAAGGTTTAAACAACATATTTGCTTTTATAAATTATAGTGTGTCTCGGAAAAAGTCAGCAAGTCAACTTTACAAGATTTAAGAAAGAAAAAGTCCCAGAACACAATTATCATGTTACAAGCATGGTATTATTAGTATGCCAGTTGATTTGTTTATAATCTTATTCATATGCATATTCTATTATAATGTTTTATTACAACTACATGACTGTTGGACTGTTAATAACATGATAAATACGTTTAAGAGGTAAGCACATTTCATTTAAACGTAAACAGTTTATATATAAGTATAAGGCGTTCGGTTATGATTTAACAGAAAAGTTTTGTAAACGCATGTTATATACAATGAAAAACAAATAATTTCGAAATAATTGCGTTATCGAAGTATGCATACAAACATCACCAATATGCAACGTCATGCTATTCAACAGTAAAATCTCCACGTATTAACCACTTATCTACCGGTATGTCTTCATAGCTCATTTGTCACATCAAGAATGAACCAAAATCTATGCTACATCTGAAAGCAATAAGACCTCTAGTTGATAAACCAACATCTTTCACCGCAATAGTTGGATATTACAGTTGTCAATTTCAAATACCCAATTAATACACAATATATACTAAATTTATCCTTTTTGCGATACAATATCTCTATGAAAAGGCGTTGATGTGGTTCAATAGTATTCAGGGGCACATTCACAAGACCTTTACGTGTTGACATTTGTAAAGCCCAAATGAAACAATTGGAACACGGATAAGAAATATGGAACTTAAACTAATCTCATCTGTTGTGTTATGGATGCATTACTGATTAAATGTCTATTAACAAGTGTGTTTATGTAAAGAGTTTTTATTACACAAATATCACCAGTTGCTGGTTATGACTAAGAAGTCTCTTTTAATGAGTTGTTTCCACACTTTTGTAACTTAAGACACATTAAATCAATTTTCCATTAAAGGGCATAATCACAAATCACTGAAACAAAACACTACCATTGTGTAAGTCAAGAGACAACTGTAGTTTGAATTTGTAAAGTTCTGCAGAGAAAATCTGGGAGCAAATAACGTCCCAAAAAATGTTTTACCTGTCAGTTTTAAAATTGAAAAATTCCAACAATTTGCTCATCACACATGAACTGCGTATCTTTAGTTATTGCTTATTTTTTTTTTACCACAGCTGAGAGTAAGCACCCTTCTAACATGGTCACAAAATTCACATGAAATGTTCAATGAAGGTTTATTTATAAGACCTTACAGTGCTTTTTATTTGAATTGCCATGGTATAATGTTAGCAAAAACAAGTGTAAATGTGTGATGTTAATGTTTGAGGTTAGACATGTCTCTTAATACAGAACAAGTGATGTAACTCTACATTTTCGTTGTGTGACCAGTGGTGTAGAGGGAGGTGAAGAGGTTATTAATTAGCAATGAGATTCTGGAATGTTAAATCCCTTAATAGCAAAATCAAATCCCTAGTCAGGGTAACCAAGTCATTGAAGACCAAGACCCTCAGTGACAAATAAAGTGATTGCGATTCAATAACAATGCGAACATGTTTAGCATATATATGGTTGTTTTAAATTAAAAGTATTATTAATAAGAAATATTTCTTTTGCCGAATGTCCACATAACATGAACTTCTTTTAATGTAAACGTTTGTTATGTAATTACTCTTACATACATACAAATCCATATGCGTAAAATTATTTACATTTATTTTATTGTTTTACATAGTAATTAAAAACATCGTTGTTTTAAATAATATGCATTGTGTATGTTACGTTTTGACGACATTGACTATGTTTATACGATTATAATAATGCTCATGGGTCTTTTTTACCTAACGCATTGCAGATATGTGTTATATCGGATTTGAATAAAAAGTTCTTCTTCTTCTACATACAAAGCAATTCATGACACAATTTAAAATGAAAATGTTCTGAAATTTTCGGATACATCTGTTATACTTCAACTTCTATTAAATAAACACTATCTTGTAATTGCTGTTTACATGACAATAAACTTTATCATTCAATAATACAAAAGGTACATACGCAGAGCGATAATTCTTAAGCATGAAACCAATCAATGACAACTAATTTCATCAATTTCGGAGACAGCAGTTCTGCAGCATGTGACATTCTTGTCAAACGTCGAAGTTGTTGGGGAGTTGTAGTTCTAACATGTTTTGTCTATGAATTCTGAAACGGTTATTGACCCAGACATATTGCAGATTCATAGGAACTCGCAAAAGGCAAGACAATCTACATTTCAACTTTGTTTTCCCCTAATCTCCGGAAATGAAATAGTGTTGTTTATTATCGCCACAAAGAGAAAAATATGAGCTAATACAAATATTAGCCTAATTCAAAAGGTTACACTCCACCAAATTATTTCGCTTAAATTTGTCTCTTCGTGGTTCGTTCCTGCTCAATATACCGAATAACATAAAGTGTAATGCAAAATCTTAGTGATATACAATACTTAAAATTATGCAAAACACACAAGGATTCTGCTTATATACGAATCAATTTTATATCTTGTTCTGGCTACAAGGAAAATAAATGTTGCGTTTTATTTGTGTTTGAATATTCCCGCTGTTCACTGCAGTTTCTTTAACTATATTATTGCAAACGAAGTTGTTCATGATAAATTGCTATAAATGAGAGTTAACATTTCGACGTTGTCTTATCAGAAGTTGTGATTAAAACTGGCGACACTTAAAATTTAACATACATCACCACTATCTGCAGGAATTAAATGAACACAATAAACGTACTAGGACTCATATTTCTTACAGCTGCATGCTTTTTCGACAATAGATATCGCCAGAGCAGGTTAGTTTAAACAGTTTTTATAGTTTAAACCATCTAGTTTTTACTCTTTTCCATTTTAAATTTATTTGTTTTATGATATAGAAAAAACTGAAAAAAATACCTGAACAAAAACAGAGGCGAGTAAACTAACTTTTTTACTATAACAGGAGTATTGAATAAATTGAATTGACAGAAGCATATAGCACGTAAAGAACACTTATTTATGATCGAACTCAGTCCCGGATTACCCATTGAGCAGAGTAGGCAACTACATGTCTATTGGCCTGCGTCTTTAATGGTCCCCACGAGACCATGATAAATAATCAATAACGTAAATATACAGACTACCCTGATTGTTTTCTTAATTCTTAATTTAGTATTTATAATGTCGTATTTAGAATACTGTATCATTATGACATTTATACCTATAAAATGACATTGTCACATTTCAGTACTTGCCTTGGTACTGGAAGGTGAATGTAAACGAGTGAAATCGACTTGACACTGGCGTTATAATAGGCACTAGGCCGACTAGGGGCCTAGGGCGTGGTTCCCAAAAGTTGTACTGCCTATGGGCCTCCACGATACTTATCCAGCACTGATCGAACTGAGTATATTTATATGACGTTGGCGTATGTGCACTAGGTAAACGTAATAACGACCAACGGACTCAACTGTCTCGATAGTGTAAACCCCTATTAACACTCGAAATCAACGAATATTTGGTAAAATATTCCGTAAAAATAAAGTTTGGCTATTTCTTTATAGAGCACTAATTGTTTTTGGGTTGACTTTATTTTACGAAATATTTTTCGAAATATTCGTTGATTGTGAGTGTTAATGGGGCTTTGCAATGAAAGTAATATTTATTATATTGAAATGTCGCGTTGTGATGAAACATATTCGGCTAACCGTATACTATTCATTATTTGTAATCGACCATAACTTTCCTTTTTTTTGGGGNGTTGTTGTTTCTTGTACGGACATTTCACTAAAAAATCACAAGAATCGCTGGAAATCGGCTTGTTTTATTTCATCAGTTAATGTGTTAATCAATCGTAAAATAATATGAATAGTATGGCATGGAATGCAATAATAAATTGATAATGAAATTTTATTATTTTTACCACGTCAATATCACTTGTGAGTGTCCACCCGTAGCATGGATTACTGTGATAAAACCCATATTATTTTGCGAAGGCAAAAAGTGTTAAGGGTGCTAAGAGTAATCCGTGCTAGGGACGGACAAACCAAGCAAATGTGATGTGAAGACAACTCACATTAAACGAAAAAATATATTTTAATTTATAAAATCGATCTTCATATCGTTTTGCTGAATATCGGTTTTCATTCCATATATTTAAATTGTTAAGTTTCGGTAGCAAACACACTAGTGAAATTAACAACTTTTGAGTTTACTTTTTATTTGATGGTTTTCTACGTTCAACACCAAAAAAATCAAAGTTGTAGTCCGTAATATATTTCATGGGAAGTAAATGGGTGTGACGGTGAGTCATTTTTCAAACACAACAAGAAATTAAAATTAATTATTGTTTCATTTTTAAAAAAGGAAGGCACCATGCAGTCCGAAGTGCGTTATAACTTGTTATATAATGAAACAGACTATATTTCACCATTTGTATATGAAATAGACTATAGCTTCCATCAATGTTAACTCGCTGCACTGTTTCTGATGCCGCACTTTTATATTAAACGTCCTAGTGGTAACACGTGTTCTGTTGTTCTTTCCAGAAGTTAAAGCTCACATATAAAAGTTAAATAAACAAAAGTGTAACAATTACAAAACATAACTTTTGTTGAGTACAATAGTAAGATCCTTTGGTGAGTTGAGATAAATCACCTTCTAACAAATACAAACAACAACACGAAACTGTTTCTGTCCATAGTAACACAACATATGATTTTATGGTTAGAATCATCAGGTTTTATGTTTTGGGTTGCCTGTACGAATAGATACAAATTTGTCACAATCTAAATCGATCTGAAAGTGAATCAAATATCTGAGAAAGGAACATATTACTTGTATGTGTCCTTTGGAAATCTTGACAAAAGTAGCTTTTTCTACATATTTTAGCCACCAAATGCAATCACGGATGGATACCGCACGGCCAAAGCTGTTATCTGATAAGCCACGATCAGGAACAATGGAATAACGCCGAGGTCTGGTTAAAATTAGAATCACGATGTGCACTGCAATATTCGTATTTAAATTGAAATTTCGAATTGTTTTACAAATACGTACACTTCATAATATGTATGCTCCAGGATCAGCTCTTTTTATTTTTTAAAATATGCGTGATTTGTTATTTTAAATCCTTAAAATCGGTTAAAACCCGCGAGACCTTTTGGATTGACCCCTTTAATGTGGCGGCGACCTCAAATTGTTCACGTTTGTGCGTTGTTTATGTACGTTTGTGTCTTGCCTAGCGTATTTGTTTTGTGTCTCATTGTTTGGTAATTGTTTCCTTCTCAGACTTTTCGTTATTATCTTCTCAATACGGTGACCACAGTTCTGTTCATGTGCGTTTGCTATGTACATTTTGTTTGTTCATGTGTGTCTTGCCTAGCGCATTAATCGCGTGTCTCACTGTTTGGTGATTGTCTCCTTGCCATAAATAAAGGACCGCATGTATAATAAGGGTTTCCTTTCCTGTTTTATTTGTAGTTTTAGTATAACATTATCCATTAACACCTGTATTGTTCTGAAATATAGGGCGCGTTAAAGACTTGAGGGCAATACGTAAACTCCTCTAAAACAAACATTTAGTGGGGTGAATAGTATGGTGGTCGAATTAATGACGTACGACAGACCATCCAGTCATTTTAAGTATTCGTTGTTTAATTGTTTAATGAACGCTTGTTTATTTCAGTGTTTGCGATTATGTAATATATTGTGTTGGTTGTGTTTGTTATCTGTGTCATTATTTTCAGTCCATATGCGAGCTTTTTGGCGGATACCTTGTTATCGATTTCATTATTTTCAGTCCATATACGAGCTTTTTGGGGGACAAATTGTTATCGGTTTCATTATTTTCAGTCCATATGCGAGCTGTTTGGCGGATACCTTGCGGAAATTCAAACTGCCGCAGAGTATAACTTTCTCCAGTCCCAAGTGGATACCATATGCAGTAAATACATACGTTATAAACTAGTTACAGGGGAATACCACACGAAGTAAGTACATACGTTATAAACTAGTCACAGGGGAATAACATATGCAGTAAATACAAACGTTATAAACTAACCACAGGGGAATACCATATGCAGTAAATGCATACGGTATAAACTAGTCACAGGGGAATACCATATTCAGTAAATACATACGTTATGAACTAGTCACAGGGGAATACCATATGCAGTAAATTCATACGTAATTAACTAGTCACAGGGGAATACCATATGCAATAAATACGTTATAAACTAGTCACAGGGGAATACCATATGCAGTAAATACATACGTTATAAACTAGTAACAGGGAAATACCATATGCAGTAAATACATACGTTATAACAAGTCACAGGTGAATACCGTATGCAGTAAAACAAATTAACTAACATATGTACACAAACAGATAATTTCTGGGTGGGCGGTTCGGACATAGAGAACGAGGGCACGTGGATGTGGATGGCGTCCATGACACCGCTTAACTACGCCAATTGGGAGGCCGGTGAGCCAAACAGTAACCACAACAGGTAAGGGCAAAGTAGGAGACAAAACATGTATATACGGTAACATACCACACCTTTCGTTCCTCTACTGTAGCCTGTTTCCTATTTTGAGCATATCTTATCTTCTGAGCACGCATTGTCTTCTTACTGAGTCTGAGNGAGGAAAACCCTCTGAAAAAAGATGTTTGTGAATGCAGTTTGAAAGGGGTTCCCTGTCTTTAATGATATGGCGCACGTGTTAACATCACTTTAATAACAAAAAAATATTAAATACACTTGTCGCGTTTTAAATTAAGAAATTCAACAAAGTTAAAATTAGCCTCAGCGGAGTAAAGTCTGTTGTTACTATCAAACTTTTCCAGAAAGAATGATAGACAACCAAAATGTCGCTTGCTTATCGTTTGCGATAGAATTGTATTTCTTTTCTATGAACATGTCACGATATGTTATCATCATAAACAAAAACACCGTAACATTTTCTTCTCAAAATAGTCGCAATTAATTACGCCGTTGAACAAGATCGCTCAATGATACGGACATTCTTCGCTTTTTTGTTCGCAAGTTTCGCACACTCAGTCTTTTGAACTAAATTTTGGGGTTTGTAAAACGAAATACAAAACTCGCCAGCCTTCCATATGATATTGTCGTACATTGTTTGGGTCTATAATAAATGACCAAACATGTACGTTTCGTCCCCTACATTAACTTTTAATTTAATGTGCACAATATATACTCCGCCTTAAATGGAAGCGACACAACTAATGAAAGCATTCATCAATCCATAGTTGTAGATTTTGCTTGTTGACGAAGGAATAAAACACTTATTGTGCAGACACTATATGTATGCGTATGTAATTGCAAATTGTTCAAAAAAGCTATACTATCGACCTCTAAACATTATCAGGAAAGTAATTGTTTTTACCATAAGCCTGTATGTGTCTTAGTTATTAAACTCGTTCTCATTCTACTCACAGAAAAAGGATTACCATTCAGCATAAGACGGAGATAAAAAAATATTCCACTAACATTACAAAAATGTACTCAAGCAGTATCTCAAGACTGCACTTTTTAAACATTGACTTACTAAACGTAGTCCTTGACAAAAGTAGAACAAGATTTTTTAATTTCCTATAACAAAACACATTCCACTGACATTTAACCATTTCAATCCGCTAACAGGCATAAATCTCAACTGACCTGTGTGGGGGCATATGTAGGTGGAAGTGCAGGGCGTTATCGTGTCATTCATTCAATAATTCATCCATCCATCCATCCATCCATCCATCCATCCATCCATCCATCCATCCATCCATCCATCCATCCATCCATCCATCCATCCATCCATCCATCCATCCATCCATCCATCCATCCATCCATCCATCCATCCATCCATCCATCCATCCATCCATCCATCCATCCATCCATCCATCCATCCATCCATCCATCCATCCATCCATCCATCCATCCATCCATCCATCCATCCATCCATCCATCCATCCATCCATCCATCCATCCATCCATCCATCCATCCATCCATCCATCCATCCATCCATCCATCCATCCATCCATCCATCCATCCATCCATCCATCCATCCATCCATCCATCCATCCATCCATCCATCCATCCATCCATCCATCCATCCATCCATCCATCCATCCATCCATCCATCCATCCATCCATCCATCCATCCATCCATCCATCCATCCATCCATCCATCCATCCATCCATCCATCCATCCATCCATCCATCCATCCATCCATCCATCCATCCATCCATCCATCCATCCATCCATCCATCCATCCATCCATCCATCCATCCATCCATCCATCCATCCATCCATCCATCCATCCATCCATCCATCCATCCATCCATCCATCCATCCATCCATCCATCCATCCATCCATCCATCCATCCATCCATCCATCCATCCATCCATCCATCCATCCATCCATCCATCCATCCATCCATCCATCCATCCATCCATCCATCCATCCATCCATCCATCCATCCATCCATCCATCCATCCATCCATCCATCCATCCATCCATCCATCCATCCATCCATCCATCCATCCATCCATCCATCCNCATACATACATACATACATACATACATACATACATACATTTATACATCTATCCATCTATTCATTTATTGATTCCTTAATAAATTATGTTATACACTGTCATCCACGCCGACGCTGACGCGGCTCAAGAATACTCGTCAGCTAATGTTTAAGACATATATGGACGAATTCCTTGCGGACATAAACTTAAATGGCAATATATATTGAAGTAATCGCTAGTAAATCAGCTAGATCATCGTACTTCTGTCACAGGGCAACGGATGCAGAGAATTTATACATCGTACTTCTGTTACATGGCCATGGATGCAGAGGTTTATACATCGTACCTCTGTCACATGGTAATGGATGCAGAGGATTTATACATCGTACTTCTGTCACATGACAATGGATGCAGATGATAAATACATCGTACTTCTGTCACAGGGTAATGGATGCAGAGGATTTATACATCGTACTTCTGTCACAGGGCAATGGATGCAGAGGATTTATACAAATAACCTTAGGAAGAACGAGCAATTTTTTTTTAATCAAGAGGGAGAAATATGTGACTTCTAAATATATATCAAATTAACCAATTTCAGTCGCATAAATTAAAAGATTGAACCTTTTTGATTGTGGGGCAATAAGCAGTAGAACGACCTGGTAGGATGAACAACTAAACCCGGTTATAAAGCTTCCCGTAAGGTTCGTTGAATTTCAATGAAAAGTTGTGGAGAAATGATCCGGACAAGAAATCGAACATAAATGACGGATGCACGTACAGAAAAACTGTGGACTTTCATAATAATGTATTTTTGTTATATTTTAGTATGATTTGTATATTAAGCGCAATATGTAAATAGTTACAGAGTAGTACAAGGTAGTAAAATAAATGTGTTAGAAAAATTGAGAATTCGAATCTGCATTTCCAATAAAACACCAACAATACGGATCCTAAGATTGTTAATTCTCAAAGATGTAGATTGTATGTTTATTTAAGACCCAACGCAGGTAATATATGTGACATGTCCACATCATCGTAAAAACATTAGTTGCATCGAACTAATGGATTGAATTCAGTAGGATTCTGTGTTTTATGAATACATGTTTAGAACATTTATTTTGCTTAGTTGATTATTAAGATAATACTCACACTGTAGTGGATATTACGTCAACTGATGTATGGGCCAATGGCTGGAAATCAAAGAACCAATTTAGTTGTCCAAAATATTGTAATGTATTTAAAATTACTTTAATAAAATACTATCGGGATAATTGAATAAAATCTAATAGTTATATGAGGCAAAAAAGAAACAACACACGCATTCACAAAGTTAGTTTTATCAATAAACATCCATCTCTTTAGCAAAAATATCCCTTATGTGAATAATATAACACACCTTTAAAGTCAATGAATGTTACTTCTAACCATTAGAATTAAAATAAATAATGTTAGTAACATAATATAACCATATTTACCCGTCAACACAATTGTTAAGCAAAAATGAACGTCATACATGAATATTACTACAATAGTACTTAAAGCTTAACATTCCATTCATTCTTTGTCATTTGTAAAATTAAAAAAGTTGACGTTTTGCCTTATAACATTTTGGAGAATGACATAATTATGGCAATATATATATATATATATATAACTATCGTAATATAATATTGTAACATCAGTTGACAGAACGTTCTTCGCAGATTTTTTTTATCTGCACAATGAGTCATTCTTGATACCAATCAAAGAAGTTGTAACACCTTCATAAGGTGGTGACATTAGACACATATGCATTATAAAAACGTGTTAAAAATAAAAACAATTATTGGAAAAACAACATCCCCTGCCTTTCATGTTACTGTTAACAGAGAGTTGTTTAATTACACTTCAGTCTTAGTATTATAAATATGTTATCAGTTTATCACATAAGTAGAAATTGTTTTTAGTAAAAAACTTTTTTGCAACGCATACAAAGTAAGTATCATCACACATAGTCCATACCGCAAAGTATATTTTTTACTTTAGCTAAAGATTACACCTATGCACATCGTTATGAGTATATTGATGATTGGTATGTTGCGTTGATACAACGATGCATTTTTTTGTCGATTGAACCACATACGTAACACATGACTTTAAGAATAACACAGAGTCAACTATATGCGGATGTTCCACCTTAGCGGTCGCTATTTAATTTAAACGAAATATCACGTGATACTGAACTATCATTGTTATCAAATACTGTGTCGTCCCTAGAGGGACGCGGCAGAGCCCGATGATTTACGAAGAGAGCTTGCCTCTGACTTTTGTTGATGGCGCCTACCAGCGGCAGCTGATATGCTCCTCCTGATGATTCTGATTTGCTTTCTATCCCATAAAAAAAGCGTAAAATTAAACATCTGAAAACAATAATCGGCGTTTATGCTAATAATGACAATGCACAATTTAGATTAGTATGCGGACATATTTTGAGATAAAACTGGCGGATTTTTACGTTTTGTTATTGTTACACATCTTTTCGTCTCATTACTGATGCGATTGCGAGATCTTATAAAACTAAAATACTAATAAGTAAGTGCTAATTTACTGGATTTAAGGTGATCGAAGAAAACAAAGTAACACACAAATACTGAATATATACACACAGCATCTAAACAAGCATTTTATTATTATGTATTAGTACATCGTGAAGCTAAGATATCAACGTGGTTAAACTATGGCTTGAACTCGCTTCTTTATGAAACATACACGATTTTGAACATGGCAATATCTCCAGATTTGTTAACCCTGTCAGACTGTCATGTAAATCGACACACAAAGAAATTGTGTGACACTATTTTATCACTAGTTAAGGACATTTTGTCTGACAAGAAACTGACACAATTACCAAATGGAAAACCAAATTATAACTAAATATGACAATATGTCGTCAGGCTTTTCGGTGGTTTTACGGAGTTTGTTACTGGTAATAATTTAAATACAAACTTATAGGATTTGTCTTATTTTCAGCGCCAAAAATGGCCATTGTTTTAACTTTCTATTGTGTTTTTGGTTAGCGTCAACCATTGTTTAGATGGTATATCGCCTTAAATTTGATTCGTTAATATTTTGCAAATATACCCACGTTCACATGTTATGTCGTTTTAATTTATCTTAACGGAATGATAGTAGCTATTTATTTATTACAGCATGCCATATTGTTACCTTGTTTCTCCAATTGGACGCGGTGAAATCTGCACTTTCGGATCGAAACTCCGCTGAAGTTAAAGGTTTACGTAATTTCAATTATTCTGGAATTGTAACATGGTTAGCATATTACTTTATTAACAAATGTGCAAAAAATACAATAAATTGATATTCGTGGCCATCGATAATAGATTAAAGTCAATAACATCTTCGTCATTAATTTTAGATGTTTGAATCGGATGTCACCAGCGTAAAAACCAAATTCTGTACGTGTTATATGTTTGAAAAACTGCCATTTGATAAGTTACCTATTAGTTTCGATCAAATAAGTGAGGTGAAAAAAGATACAGTTTGTTATATCGTGCTATATTAAATTTCACAAATAACTTAAAGGTTAGCTCCTTAAGAACTGTTGGAACAGTTGTTTTGACTTATTTTGAGGAAATCGTGACCGAAGTTACATTCAAGTGAAATGTTAATATTGGTTAAGCGTAATTAAACTGTTTTATATTAAAAGTGGTTAAGGTTAGGTAATGCTGTTTGCTTACAGTTGAACCTATTCGACGACGACGATTTGTTTTTTCCCTGAAAAATATTTCATAATATATAGTTTCTAAGTCATGACATTTTAAAGACAAAAGATACATACAATTCTCTATAGCATTGTACACCGTTCCATGATTATTAAATACAATGTCAAAATGTTGAATTAGTTTCAGGAGTTTTGTTGTTTAAATGTATATGCATCAAGGAAACGTAAGCGATACAACACGTATAGCACGGTCACATTATTTGTTTATGGATTCGTCCTGCAATTATAACAAAGGCATTTTGTGCACAACCTTCATCATTCAAGTAGGCCACGTTTCAGTAACCGTGAAGGATATGAATTTTGTACTGCTAAATCTCTCATATAGGCGACGCTTGCTTAAGAAAAGTATAAGTAAACACACAGCCGTGATCTGGAACAAATACTGTTCAAACGCTGAAACGAGACAAACAAAACAAATTGTAAACAGATTCAGCATTTCCCGCGTTAGGATACAACGATGTATACTTAAAATGTCAATTCCATTATGACATTTCTTGCAAAAGTAATGAAAGTATGTTTGGATGTTCATAATAAGTAATACTCACACAATTCGACTCTGTTGCTGAACGCAGAGTTTCAGGCCGACTGGCGTCTTTTTTCAAGGCTTGTCTTACCTGTCAAGAACCGTCGGTATATCCAGTAAAATATTTGTTAAAAATAACCAAACAAAAACACCATGTGTGGCAATATCTTCATAAAGTAAAAGTACTATTTTATAGAAAAACAAACTCGATAGAAAATGAAATAAATAAAAATGCATAACTTGTTCGTGTCTAACGAAAAATTGTTATCATTTATAAAATAATAATAATAATAATCAATAAGAATACTTGTTGCAACTTTATAGAATATTTAGTCGATCGAAATATTTTTCTTAACACACTAAACATAGCAGAGAATAATATTATGGAACTTAAACAAATATGATAGAGATGGTGACGCAAAGTTATGTCATAGAAATTGTTTAACATGGACACTATAATACATTTACTTGGATAGAAATTGTTAAGGAAGGTAAAGAAAGTTATATGTGCGCGATATCATTTAAACGTGGTCATGATCGTAAACGTATAATGATTGTTGTCATCAAAATTGCGTATTGTTATATTATTGTAGAAAGTTGTGTACAATATTTAAAAAATATATTATTTTTTAAATAGTAAATAACTTTCTATAATATTAATTTCAAACAAACTATATTTTTTTTATAAGATGTTTAACACGTATTTATTGTGGCATCTATGTAATTTGCATCGCGTCTAAAGCGTCACGCAAACAATGAATCAACTTTAGAAATGGCGTCTTATTATTTTCCGTTGTCGGTTAGTTCAAATTTATAGTCCGCGTCAATCGCGTCATGTTACGTATTAAATGACAAGTATGATCAAAAGGAAACAACTCTTGCAAACGTGCCAAAGCCCGAAGTATTTTTTGGTTATCGTATGTTTCATATGAACTTCCTGCTGTAAAAATGAGTAAACACGGTAAGGAAATGGCACTACAAGAGGAAAATATTATTGTCTATAGGATTAAATGCGGTACTTGAGCATCAGACATGTGTATTTTATTTGGGATGAAATAAAATAACAATTGATACAATTTAAAAATGAAATCATTCAAGGAAACAATCATTGACATATTTAACGAACTGATCGAACACAACATTTAACTAAACGCGTTCAGGAAACTTTCGCGGATCGTTCATAAGGATATGAGACAGTTTCTTCGGGATATTGCTTCCAAATGTTATAAAGCAAGAGTTGATCAGTGTTCAGTAAGAACAGACCTTTGCATGCTTCGGGCTATACGAGACGAGCGATAATAAGACAATGTTAGCGAATTTATATGTGTCGAACCAAGTTACCATGGAACGTGGTAACACATTACAAAACTAATCTTCAGTGATGAAATGATGTTGAATGTAAAGAATGATTGACAGTTAAAAGTATAGAGCTAGACAAATGATTAGTGGTGACCAGAATGTCTTGGTTACATTTCGGCTAGGCAAGGTGTCCCCATGAAGATATGGTGTGGGATAACATGTGTTTCACTGGTGTTTGAATGCTGGCTTTCATTCGAGGTAATCTGGTCTGTTTGTAAATACACTTTGAATTACTTTTAATGGCTTTCAGATCTAATACATTTTAATGGTCAAAGATATAAATCTCAAGAAGAAAATGTGGGCAGGATAGTCTCCTTATTTGAACCCAATTACAAATGTATTCATTTTACGTACGAAAAACATGAAAAGAGAAACAGTTAGAACGATAGTGATACAATAGAAGCGGCGTATGGGTATAGAGCCGCAAACGTTAGAAGATTGAAGTTAGTGATCGAAGCCGCCAGTAACTGTTCCCGACATCCAAGTCGGCTTTCGTGGCTATTAAACGACCAAGCCCCGACCACAAAGCTCAAGTCCTTAATATAATTCTACTTCGTAATTGGAAAAAAAGTTTCCTCAAAAAGGAAGGTTGGATAGAGCGCTATCTGATTCTTGAAGGATGCCTGCAAAAAAGTGTGTCTTAACAACTGGTAATGACTAACAGAGTGAGATTACGCGAAGAAAGAAGCTCTACTTGTAAAAAGCTCTTGCTGTGGAGAAATACACGAATCAAGTATTTTTGGAATGAACTTAGTTGTTTTCAGATATAGTGCCGGATAAATGTCTACTTGATGGTATACTCTTACCATCAGGAAGAGCTGGCGGTTTAATCGGCGTGTTTGTAATGTTTCCATTCAAGTGATATCGAGCACACTGCTGGTGTTGTGCAACTGGTTTGTTGCAAAATGTTCACCTTCTCCACTTTATAAATTAATATCTTCTTATAGGAGTTCCAGACTTTGCAGCAATATTCCCGGTTAGATCGTACGCTGGAAATGTAGGCTCTTGTTTTTGAGTATCTGCTGGTGTTGCATAAATTGCGCTTTAAGAAACCAAGCATATTTGACACCTTGATTGAGCTTATGTAAATGTATGATTTTCCAACCGATATCATGCTAAAAGTCTACGTTAATTGTTGTATAGCTACCTGAAAATCGTTTAATTTGTATATTGATTGCAGTTGGGATTTAGAGAAGGTTACCCTTAGAAGACTGAAGTATTTGGATGAAAGTCCAACCCCTATTAATCTTCATACATGGAATAAAAGTGCCCAGATCTTCCTGTAGAATCTAGTTTTATTTGTGGTCAACCCTTATCGATGTGTATAGGATGCTGTCATCTGCAATAAGCTAAATTGTAGTCGTAGTCCCTCTGGGAGGTACATTATAAAGACCAGGAACATGAGCGGCCTTAACAAAGCTCCTGGACGACCACGTTGACAACTTTGGCTTCATGGGAGCATGTACAAGGAATCAAGACTCTCTGGCTTAAATCGTTAAGGAGTGATGAGATCCAAACAGACGTTTGCCTTTAGATGCCGTAGTGATGTTGTTTCTTAAGTAGCCCCTGGTGTGGAACGCTGTTGAAGGCGTTCCAGAAATCAAGAATTATCATAGCTGTTTGATTTATCTATTAGATTACTAAATTAACTATTGTTCTATTATATTATATTCTTTGTCAACTGATGATACCAATTGATGCGCTATGGTAAGTTGCTGACTTTATTCTTGTTTATAAGGTAATTAGATATTGTTTGTATGTGTTGCTTAAACTTACCATTATATGTTTGAAACGAACATGTAATAGTAGTACTATGTGTATGGCGTGTATGCATTATATGTTAGTTAAGAACAGTAATATAACTTGTGGTTATGAACAGTAAATATTAGTTTTAAAAAGGCATTTATGCATTGTTTACGGTATGTAAGCATCATTTAATTATTTAGACACTAACCATCATATATCATTATATAAATTATTCATACCCCGAAAATCAAGACGATCATAATAATTGGCCTTGTATTCTTGATCATTCGCATAAAATGATCGCTTTAAAATATATGTCAAAAAGCGACTCGTTTCATAATCCAATACAGACAATGACGTATCCGACAGTGGATGTGACAAACGTTTATTTTACGGACGCAGATCACGGACACATATCATGGACACAGACTACGAATACGGATCATGCGCACACGCGGCCTTGGTATTGTGTATTTGAATTGTGCTAGCAACAATGTAATAAGACAGAATATTATTCTGGTGATGTATGAAGTCGCATAAAGTTGTACTTATCTTTTTGTTAAGCACACAATGGAATAGGAAGATAAAAACTCCCTGAAATAAAAAAAGTGCATTTACGTTACGTGTGTTCAAGTTTTAAAGCGAAAATAGTTTACGGAAAAAATACATGCATACAATACATCGAAATTGATGATGGTAAATTTTGAAACATTAAGACAAAAGGTAAACATGTCAGACGTAAGCAAAACGTTTCATAACAGAAGCGGCTAATCGATTATTATCTGCCATTCCAAAATGACAAATATGTTGATACACTACGCATTGCCCACTTTTTAAACATCAGTTTTGTACAGGAAGCAACACACATATTGGGAGAATATAACCACAATTCGAAACTAATAAAGTCAGTAATTATACATATATAAGGAGTACCACGCTTATACTTATATCTATATATAAGTGCACATTTACTTATACATGTATTCATCATGTTGAAGTGTTATATATCAGGTTTAACACATTTGCTTATAACAAATGTTATGGAACGGTTTAATATTTCAATAAACAGAAACCCCATGCAATTTTCTCGCTGTCTTCAGGGTTTCGTTGTGTACACCTATATATTTAAAACTAGATAAACAAAATACACAAATATTCACGGACCACTTAATGCTATATTTTTCCGCAATATTTGTTTAAACGACAAAGCACGCGTGTTTCCATGTTATATCTCTGTTAACGAAATCAGTTAAAGGGTGTTGCTGCAGTTTTGCTGATTTTTTTTCCATCTTATAGATTTTGTTCAAAATTTATATTCAAGTACTTCATACAAATGCTATATGAAAAATGTAATAAAAACTTAGGGTCACCGGCCTTGTTTTGATTTTATTCACCATTATATAGCATGTACCTTTTCATTAAAACTGAAAAATCTCTAATCGCATAAAAATGATTAATAACCTATGAAATTGGCAACATGTAGATATTATTTAAGCTTAGATACATCATATACTATTTAATTAAACCACGAACTACCAAAAAAATTAAGTTATATTTTAAGTAATTTAATTTTTTATAATTTTTATGTCACCAAAAATAACATCAATTGTTTACTATTCTAACCACAAAAATGGAATAAAAACAAGTTATATCTACACACTTTCTGTGAAACTGCTCAAATATGTTCATCTACGTATTGTTATCATAAAACAAAAATTAAAAAGGGGGTCACTGCACTTTTAACAGAGATTTTGTTTTTTAACTAAGCCTACCGTCAATGTAAAATTTAATAAAATATAGCAATTTGGCTAAACCTAAGTACCGGTACATAGATTGCTACAAATATGCATAAACCTTTGAAATTAATTATAATCTTAATGGGATCTCAACAGCTTACCAAAAAAACAACAACAATAATACAATATTAAATCATAAACAAAAGACAATACGGTATCAAACTCGAGCTTAATCATCAATAACTTTCAGGGAATTGTTTACAGATTTCGGCATGTTTTGAAGTTAGTGATAAATGCTTTAAATTGATAAATGTTAACAACAGAACTAAAGAGCTCCAGTATAAAACAAGAATTAAATTAAAGAAAAAAAAAGTAAAAAAATAAATAAATAGCCGAACCTGGGATCGAACCACTGACCTTTGTTTTATGAACTCACTCTGTAATATGTGATGATTCTGATAACAAAAATATTGGGTTGTGAAAATAACAAATCGGTGTTGCTATAAATATATCATCGGTTAAATAAACTGCCGCAACACCCCTTAAATGAAATATGTTACATTCATTCATTTTAATGTGTTTAACTACTGTAAAACATATGTCCATTGAAATAAAATAAATTTTACGTAAACATTGCTCGTCATGATCTCTCAACTAGAGCCCATTGCAGATTGCGAACAAGTATTGCATCAAAAACAAATCATCATTGATGCCGAATATCCACGAAACGCCCATCAAAGGCACGAGTACGCACAGAGAACGCAAACTGGTTCTGAAAAAGTTACACACTAAGTTACTTAACTGAGAGTAAACAAATTTTAGGCTGTTGTAATGCACTAGTAAATACTGTTTATCCATATAGACAATACGCGTATAACGAAATCTTGTCTTTTAAACAAAAGTACAGCAGTCCGAATGGTTTAAACTAAGCTGTCAAAAAACACGTGTATAATTAATTTAAAACTGGTGTAAATGTAAAAAAATTGTAGTTATTCCAGCTTACTTTATCTTCTCTGTGGAAATCTTGGTCTCCATTGATTTCATGCCACACATTTTCCATATAACCAGTATAAGGCAGAAAATATTGAACTGCAAAACAATAAAAATACAATTTAACATTGCAACGTATATAAAGTATAATTATGATGTAGAGTGACATGAAAATTGTATATACACAAGAGATGTTTGTAAAACATTAATAGCCACCAACTTGCGATGATTTGTGATCATTTAAATCATCTACAATTATTAATAATATTCTGTAAATTCTAAATTAAACTGGCTAAAAATTATTTTTGTACAGACAATGACACAGAGTATATAATGTCTGAGCGCATTTATGCATAATGAATCATATAACTAGGCAATACAACGTCCAATGTTAAGTGAGCTGTCTATCATCTCACCATTCTAGTGATCGACCAAACGACGGACAAATGAGAGGCAATTTACCCCCGCATCTTCGAAATTGATATTATACATTTTTAAATCGGTATGTTGAGGTACAACATTTGTTCATATGTGTTTGAAGCAATTTAAAACAACAACAACGAATATCGCATTATCGATAAAACAATTATACACTGTATTGTTGGGATGTTTCAAAATCTATGCATCCCTTTGTTTAAACTTAAAAATAGCCACCACTTACGATTATGATGACTAAGGCAGGTCCGACAAAGGCCCATATTAAACCACGAGAGATGGAAAGCCAGCAGCTGACAAGGACAAAAATGAATACAAATGTATATGATATATTATCGAAGATGCTCATATTATATATAACAATTAATAATACATTGGAACTATATTTAGCAGATGCGTGTATAATAAATAATATGTTATCTCTAAGCAATTAAAGCTCATGTTAGATAAAAGTAACTTGCAAATGTTCATTTCTATAGCCTTCCGCTTTAGTTACTCCTAGCGAAATGCCAACAACTATCGCTGGTAAAACTTCAAAGCAATAATAACATCCATCCAAAACACTTTAAAGTTTGAAACGTAAAAAAAGCAGTTACACTCATACACAATGTTTATGTTTCTAAAACCTGCTTCGACGAATGAATGATTAACACCACGGAATGTATTCAAAATAATTATTAAAGCTATTTAAAGGCGTTGTACATACGCCAGGCAGAAACGACTAGAACCCGCAGTCAAGACCTTGTTGGGAACACATAAGTACTGTCACTGCTAGCTCAATACCCTCAGATAACATCAGACAGAATACAACCAAGTATATGTACTGCAGCAATGCCGCCACCACAGCACAGAACACCTTTTAAATAAAAAGAAATAAATGTATTGTGTTAACATTCTTCGGTAGCATTGTCCAATACAAGAAGTGCTGCTAATTCGAAACAAACTAATCTAATGTAGTCATATACCAGCAGAATAGATGATGCTATATATTTATCATCCCCTCTATAAAGGGAGTCAAATCTTAAGATGTTTTGCCAAAGTATAACGCGCACGTAGTCACTTATAGTTTTTCGTACAAATGCTGTACATATGAAATGTATAAACTCCTCCGCTTATTGCGCAGTTAAGGTTTTGTTTATAAAATCTCCGAATGGTTTTTACTTCTTTTATTTGATGTATACGAGGTCTGTCTTAAAAACTCATATATAAAGAGTCTGTATTATGTATTTTTTTATGCGTTTACGTGAACATCATTATGGTTTTACTGAAAACATTAAGAAAAAAAAACATGTATATTTATTCAAACAAAAAGTATATATGTTTTATTTTTTATGATCATTGCTATTGAGCTTCAATTAATTGGTGTCGTCAACAACATAATATGTTTTTACTTATTTGTCAGTTATATTTATATTCTTATTAGCAGAAATTCTATTATTTATTGCGTATTTAAATAATTGTGTTTTGCTGGAGTTGTTTCAGTGTTCTCTAAATTACATAAGCGTCTAATCTGCTCCGTATTCTCGGCTGACGTCACGTTTGTTCATGAAATCCACTTGATCCTTTTTAATGTAAACGACCTGATTAAACATTTGAAATTGTTATATTATGTCAATAAGTATCTTCTAATAGCATCATATCAATTTTGTTGATTTTCTGTCTCTCTCTTATAATATTTGAGCTGTATACGGTAATAATTATATACATTAGTTTTTTTTGGGACCATTTCTTCACAAGACATAGCTTCGATGACATTAAATCCTCATTACCAATTATTCAATTTAAAGTCATCAGAAGTGTTATCTAAATTGACTCATGTTTATAATAATTTCAAGATTCTGAGAATGCATTTTCCGGACAGCCCTCGTATGTACACATTTACAGATTTTTAATAATCCTACAGTGCTTTCCATTTGGTCAACTCCAGCGAGAAATATGATATACAAGGACAGCAGAGCAACGCTGAGATTGAGTAAGAGAACTGCCTGTTCACTCTTCAGATACCTATGGAAAAAATATTAAATAAAAATATTGCTTTACCAACATTAAACGCGCGTTTTAATGTTTAGGGGGGATAACATCAGCATTTAACAATGGAATTTGTTACACAAAACTCCTGATGTTCTTTATAAAATAATGTAAAAGTGAAATATAGAAAACTTGATAAAATAATAAGCATGTACATGTATACTTCACATTTATGTTTGCATTAAAACAAATGTGAATACGTTCGCCCATAAACCATATTGTTATATCAATTGTTAGCCAAATTTCTATAAACTATGACCTTAACCGGACATACGAGTCCAATAACACACTCATGGTTAGTCAACACAACAAGCTGTTATTATATTGAATGATTTCCAATGCTGAATTGATTTTCTTTACTTACTTCGATGAATGGACTCATAAGCACAGCAAAATTTGTTAGATGGTTGCTTTCACAGACTGTCAATGAATTGTTCGATTCTCGAACAGTACATCCGTCACTTGCCAACGTTCTCGTCACGTTGGCACTGGAATAATAACAGCGTCGAACTATTAATATTCATAGAAGCCTATACGTCTTAAACTTTAATGCAAGCATTGTTTAAAAAAAAAAAAATCTCATTAAATCAATCCTTAAATTTGACCCTTTAGTTATCGTTGTAAGCGAGTCAGCAAGCATACCTTCCGAATTTCCAATAACTGCATGGGGCCCTAGAGAGATTTGTCTTAAATATAAAAGAGAGAAGTTAACCTTTAACAACCTTACTTGACTTTGCGAATTAGTATCTTGTTTAAACGTCACTTAATACAAACTTGCACAAGGTTCTTACATGCAATCGCCATTTAAAACATACTATGACCATTCAAATGTTTATATATGATAGAATAATACTAAAATAAAACATCTGTATATTAATCAATTGCATAATTTATAAAAAAAAATAAGTTTGACAGTAATTAATCAATATGCAGTATTAATGTAAACATGCAAAGTACGCAGACGATCGTATTCCTTTTCAAAAGAATGCATACATACCTAAATCAAACCTTTGATTACAAGACGATAGTTGAGATGTCATTTTCGATGTATGCATGATTTTGACAAAGCGCTTTCCTAAGCAAGTTTCAAAATATTGCTTCACCGAATACTTAAGACATGTTTGATTGCATAATCTCTGCATAAGTTACAATCGAAATGCAAGCCAGGTTTAAGGACATGTTATGGTTGTGATTTTAAATGGTTTAAGTTCAACTAAATATACCTTTCCGTATAAGTTGTCAAAATCACAAACATCATCACCATAATCACCATTATCGGCGACTACATAAACATTTCCATTGTTTTCATTATAATGAAAGTAGTATTAGAAGTAGTAGTAGTTGTTGTTGTTGTTATTGTTTTAGTAGAAGTAGTAGTAGTAGAAGCAACATAAGTATGTTTACCTGTGAATGTTTAAAGACACTCGTGATAGGCGGATTTAGATTTTCAACTTTCGGAAATATGGATAACGAAAGGACGGGTCCGTTCAAAACTGCACCACTTATTGAGCTGTACAAATGGCAAATGACAGAAGTCTATACATGGTAACAATTTGAATATGACAAATTATATATAGGGAAATACATGTGCACTCAAAACTACTTACAAAGTCTCAATTAAATCAGCTAAACGGAACAACATAGTAAAGATGCTTTCCAGCAGTTTTCGTTGAATTTCGACCAGTTATTGGTTATTGATGAGAAAATGCCTGGTCAAACATGCCAATATTTATTAAAAAATATCTTTTTCTCTGAAAGATTCCGAGCCCTGACTAGAAAGTGACTAGCAAGTGACACGGAATTGTACGCAGTGATGTCTTCTGAACCGGCTTGACTAGTAGTAGAAGCAGTAGTATAAATAGTAGTAGTAGTAGAAGAAGTAGCAGTAGTAGAAGTAGCAGTAGTAGTAGAAGTAGCAGTAGTAGTAGAAGTAGTAGTAGTAGTAGTAGTAGTAGTAGAAGTAGTAGAAGTAGAAGTAGTAGTAGTAGTAGTAGAAGTAGTAGTAGTAGTAGAAGTATTAGTAGTAGTAGTAGTAGAAGTAGAAATTGGGTTGGTTAAAAACAAAGTGTCATAAAATTCAAAATAGTATCATTTAAGTTATATTTTGAACTTAGTTTTTATAGATACACAATATACCGCAAAAATACCAAGAAATAGACAGATTTACCGTTTACTTTTTTAAATAAAAATTAAAATGCAACATGCATGATTCTTTTTTTTCAGAACTAAATCACCCAATTTAGCCATAACGTTGTTTTAATTTTAAAAATTCAAGAATGTGCATACAAATTGCAACATATTTAACAATAAACAAAGCTTATATGCTATATTAAATCAAATTACTTTAGAAAAAAAAAAACGCCATCGCAACAAAAATGCGTTGTCGGCAGGATTCGAACCTGCGCGGGAAGATCACAAAAAGTTTCTTTTCTATCGCCTTAACCACTTGGCCACGTTGGCCACGACAACTTCACATAAGTACATGCTTAAATTAGATATCGATAAGTAAACAAGTTACAAGGCTCTGTAATCTTCCAAGAAATCGCGGGAAATTATTACAGGTGCGCTACCTTAAGCAACACTGCTTGAGAAACATGAGAGTAACATTTATCTGAAAATATTTTACAATTGTCACAGGGTGAAACCGGAAATGTCGTTTCGTCAATACAGGAGTTTAAACTTGCTCAATTGTCATATCATGCAACAAACGAAACATTTTGAGCAACTTTGGAAAAGGACCTTCGAAGAACATGTTATAACACATGTTATACGAAATTTCCTTAACTCATATAAACTGTATATTGCAGATACGAGTGTTCTTGCCTAAAAATAACGAACGCACAGACACAGACATACCGCCATGTCTCTATAAGCTGTACTTAAAACATCAACTGTAACTATGTGCATTATTTCTTGTGATAGGACAGATTGGATTATATTATCAAAACATTTACTTACTTTTTAATGTTTAAAATAAGTGGGCCATATAAGTTAAGCCGTGGTCCAGTATGATGTAAGTTCTATGGACCTACCGGCACCTCGACATGCAACACCAACGTCCTCTTTGTGTATACGGTCGGTCACAACCCACTCTGCATGCGCACAGTTCACAATTGACGACTCCGTGCCGTTACATGTGACCTCATCTAGCCATCTTCGGCCCGACCCTTCATCAAAATCATTAGAGTGCAGTATTGTCCCATTTGACATTCTTGAAATAAGTTTGTGAAAGTTTGTGCAAATTCATTTGTGCATATATTGAAGTCGGAAGATGTAATTAAAGAGGCAAATGTTACTTAATAAACATAATCAGGAGAGAAACTACTGTTATAATCCGCTAGTATTTTACATAATGCAAGTTCTCAACTGCATATTCAATACAGATCATTAAATGCAACAAAGAAATGATCAAAACTGTGCTCACCACCCTGAAGCTGCCAATGACAAACTTTAGGTTTAAATAAAAAAAGGCAATATACATAACAAACACGCAACTGAAATGAGGTTATTTAAAGGCAGAATATAGATATATATAATGAGTGTTATTTGCTTTTGACGCAAACGAGTGCTGTTATCCATTTAATTACCGCAAATATAGTACGAGGCATGTTATGAACATGGTAACATAGCATATATTGGATTGCGTATGTTCTTGTTTTGATTTTCCACACTTGCTATCATTTATTCAAATTAATCGGCAACGGATGTCAATAATCTCACTTGGACATTTCATATTTAGCGGTTAAACCCTTACTGTTCCTCACATAATTGCATATATTATTTTGGGATTTTCAAAGTATCAAAATTAATCATATACCAATAGCTGAGAAGTTTTTTGAGCTTTTGATGGTGAAAAGAATTGGAACTGTTTAAACGGACGGTCTTAGATCACGCATATCAAATATGTTTATTCGATGAACTGGGTATGGCATTGTTTATAAACATGTTTGTGAACTATTATAATGTGTATTTATACTATGCAGTTGCTCTTTTACTCTGACCTACTCAAGCAGCTCTTTGCAAAGGATATTTGCGAAGTGGATATCTGTGTTGTCATCACACACTGTCCCCCAAACATGGTCGTGGAACGCCTCGACACGACCCCAGTTGTTTCCAACACCAACAAGACGAACAGTTATTATGAAATCAAATGAGAGGTTAATTGGACATAATATTGGACAATATCATATGACATATAAAATAATTTCTCTTGCCGATTCGGACCATTACAAGTGTCAACTATATGTTAGAAACAGGAAACGTTTAATCGATATGTATCGTTCAAAACACAACTAATTGGAGTTTCGATACTCTAACATTAAACAACGAGGACTTGAGTGATAGAGTTGATATTTGTTAATCGATAGAAAACGATGATTCTAAAATTACTTCATAGGTAGGCTCGAATGGCAACCTTTATTGTAAGAAACATATAGAACAAATCATAGTTGTGAAAACAATTAATGACATTGGACAAGTCAGTGCCTATCTTGTGTGTATTTTGTGTACAATTATAATGTTTCTTCCTTCAACAATGACATTATAGAAAAAAGATGACGTGAAACGTGTTCTTATCTCATGTCAACAGGCATCGCTAGTAGTTAATTAATACGAGTCAAATACAAGAAAAACTATTAAGTATGGTCTGGATTTTAATCTTTAACTCTACCCAACTATCAACCTATGGATGTAGTAATATATTTACATTATGTTATACAACATATGTAGTATGTGAAAGCAAAAGCCCCTATAACACTTAAAATCAACGAATATTTCGTAAAATGTTCAATAAAATAAAGTAAACTCATAAATAATCAGTTTTCCTTAAAGCAATAACCACAATTTCAACGCTAGATGTGGTCTGGTTTAGATTTAACACGTCGATACAAAAATGATCTTTTTTATTGTTTTGTGGTACAATTTTATCAACACATGCTCATGCGCAAATTTAGTGTTCGCGTGTCGTAGGAATAGATATCGTTGCGGAAAATTAAAATGGAAAACATTGTGCCACAAAAAAAAGACCGTTTTGTTTCTTGTTAAATCTATGTTTCCAGACCACATCTAGCGTTGAAATTTTGGTTTTTGCTACAAGGAAAACTGATTTGTTATGGGGAAACTTTATCTATTTGCACAGCCTTTCTTTAATAAGTTATATGTTTCATAAACTAGATATTGTAAACCACATACACTCATTTTCACTTGATCCAGACGCAGACAGTTTCACACACTTAACTCTTTCATCAATGCGAGGTGCTTGCGTTTCAAGCTCTATGCAAATCGGTCATTCATTAATCTAAATGCATATACAATTGACGTGAACGCTTGAAAGCTCAGTTAAAGAATTATACAACAATACTACATGTAATACCTTTGGGAACGCAATTTGAAGTTATCCACATTGTATTTTCTTGGCACATAATCTGGCTAACGTTTGCCTTATATCCAACATCACATGTCACATTTGCAAGCGATGCGTAAGTGGTGTTTGTTGTGTTTAAAAGCGTGTGTGCTCCATTCAGGATGGCTGGTTTCGAACCACAGTCTAAAATAGAAAACCAACTAAAAATAAAACTAACCGATAAAATATAAAATCTTTCAAATGTTTCTTTCTTTGTGTATTTTCAAATAAGTTACCAATATAATTCAAGTTGAGCCTTTAGAAATACATTTCCTTGAACATCCTTTCAGTTATTTTAAGTCAACATTGAATACTTCATGCAAAGGCCTAAACTGTTTTTACCCATAAAGCATCGAGTTAATAAGCATTGCATTTGAACATAACAATATACACTTAAAAAAACAATCATTCGATTGAAGAAGACACGAAGAGATTTAAGAAAAGGAAATTAACCTTTTGGAACGCAGTGTGCTTGTCTCCCCATTTGCCTGGCACATGATCTGGCTAACGTTCGATTCATATCCAGCGTTACATGTTACATTTGCTAGCGACCCATAGGTGGTATTTATTGTGTTTAGAAGCGTGAATGCCCCATTCAGAATAGTAGGAAAAGAAACACATTCTAAAATGTATAAGACCGTTCTTTTAATTGAAACTATAGATGAAAGATACTTGTTAACGGTTTTAATCGATCGATTTAAATAGAAATTAAAAAAGGTATTTGTAGAATGTATTTTTTTAAATAACACAACAGAAGACATAATGAACGCAGTTATAGCAAAATGTAATGCTTAAAATAATTAAATATTGTCTCTACATGTTATACCTCTCCCCCGATTCACCGTCAAGTTCAAACGCATACAATTATGTCCAAAACGTTATGCTAGAATATATACGCCTTCATATATTGATTGTGTGTAGTGTATGACTTCTTAATTCTAGGGTTAGTACAGCGAAATAACTCGCGTAATGTATATTATTTGTCTATCAACATGCCCTCACACTATGTGTTGTTGAGATTGTTTTCATAAACAAATTTTTAGTTTGATGTTTTAATTTTTCATTTATGCATTTTATTGTTCACTCTACCCAGTGACAAATAAAACAAATTAATCAGTGTATTTGCTCTTTTTTTTACTCACGCAGCCATATTGTATTAACCAAAGATCTATCAATAAAGATCTTCGTATTAACTGTGTATTTATTGTCATAAAAACAAAATTGTTACATGACAAACACATGAAAGGATTGAATTTAAACACGCCATGGAAGACCTCGGTTGGATTCAGAAAATCTTCTGCATTGATAAAGAGGTTATGTGTTCGCTCAAAGAAGACATTGGTGGTAGTAATTTACTCTGCTAGACACCAGACCGTACATAATATGTTAAATGCATGACCTTTTGACATTGACTGACATCGGTTCCATAGCTTCATATTGTGTTAACTGTTTATACATCAAACGTAATGAAACCCTTTGCAACTAGTGCCTATATCCGGGTCGTTTGATCCTAAAAATAATCAAAGTAAAATATAGAACTGTACAGTATTTTTTTGCAAATCAACTATAGCATACTTGCCCCGTACAATCGCAGTGAAATAGAAAGCATGTAGCCAAGAATCACATGAGTGCCCATCATCATCATTATCATCAACATCATTATAATCAACATCATCATCATCATCATCATCATCATCATCATCATCATCATCATCATCATCATCATCATCATCACCACCATCATCATCATCATTATCATCATCATCAACATCATCATTATCATCACCATCACCACCATCACCACCATCACCACCACCACCACCACTACCATTATCATCATCATCATCATAATCGTCATCTTCATCGCATTTGTTGCGTGAGTTTAAGAAACGTCTCAACTCCGTACATTTAGCAGCACAATCAAGTTTTGAACACAAATTATTGTGTTTGTTATTCGGAATTATTTTTACTAATTAAACGTATCTCGATTGCTTACGTGATCTACCGAGAATGTGCTTTTGACTTTGTAAGGCATTCCTTTATGAGTTTGTTTTGCACTCATCAGAATTTTATTGTTTTAGACACAAGTGGATATAGGCCTTATTGATCAACCCAACCATTCACATATTAAATTCAATGAAGCACCAATATACGGACTTGCGAACGTTTACAAACAAATAAAAGTAATTCTACCAGACACAATTAGTTAATAATATTTAGTGTTTTTTTTCGGATCCACCATATTTGCAACTGTTTTGTTTTTATTGTATTGACCATATTGGACTTATTGCAACAGTTGATCAACATAAACATGTTATGCATAATTCCTCATACTGTGTGTGATGTCGTGACGGAAGAAACGATACGTTTGGTAAACAAACCAAATGTTTCATGAATTATCTATGTTAATAAACATACATTTATGAGTATTAAAAAAAATTAATTATCATTTACTTTTAGGTTCCGGCCTAGATATATTGTTGAAACGAAAACGTAAGATTGATCGTGGATGATTTACACTTTTGAAATACGTTAACTCTTATTCGTCGTCAATTGATGGCACAACTAGGCTGCAACGAATCCATTTTTAGGAAGAGGTTTGAAAAAGCTGGAACTCTGGCACATTGAAACATATGCTAAAATACTATATCAACACAAAAGCCGGTAGTGAAATTGCGACTCTGAGAACTAGTTTGCCTTCAAACAGATTATTTAGATAGAATTGAATAGAAATGTAATATGCAATCAACAACATTTAATTATGACAAATTATCAAATCTGCGAATCATTACCCTCTAATAACAACGCTATTAAAATACTGAGTAGCCTACCACTCTAGTACGGAAGTGCATGTAAATACTAAAATGGACATGTTCAAATGTTCACAGATTTAGGCCTTTTGAAATATTTTATTAAATGCCTTTAATTGCTAGATTGATTAAAGCTTCGGAAGTTAAGATCTCCATTCAAATAACAAGAATTATATTTAAGAAAACAGTGTGTCCACTTTACGACTTAAACCGATGTCTTTTTTTATTTTAAGACTCACTCCCTAACCACTCGGCTCTCCGAATTGGTATACTTGAGTATAAAATGTATACCTTAAAAACTGAACACATAATTATTTTAAATTACTCAATCTTTTTTTCGTGTCTCACGCTTTTTAATTTTATCACATTTTAATGATCAGTTCTTTTATTAACTAAACTGTTTTTTCGGCCTACGTCAAAAGTCGCTTCCTGATTTGTAGTATTCTTTTATTTTTTGAATATGTTACAAAAAGTTAGAAAACTGACATTTCGATAATCTTTGAACAGTTCCATTTAGACCCCCCAAATCATATCCGTTTAATAATTATACTTATTATAATGATTGGTGGTTAAACAATAATAGATCTTACTTTTTAAGCAGGAATACTTGTTAACTTCGGTCTGAAAGTATATTGACTTACATAGTATTATTTATCAACTACTTTTCAGTCCAATTAAACCTCATTCGTATGTTAAACAACAATAGGCGTTCGTTTTTAAGCACACATACTTATTTACTACGGTGTGAAAGTATATTTACTTAAACATTGTATTTATCAACGACTTCCTAGTCCAATAAAACCTAATTCATATGGTTTGCTAACATTATCGCTATAAGTTAGATGAAATCGATGCAAACACAACACAGTTGGAAATTCAACACCACACACTTTCCCTGCAACAAAGTCATGTATATATTTAATGTCAAATAGAAAATTACAATTCTGATTTTAGTTAAGCCTTTTAAAGACGCACTTGAACATCTGCGTGATGTTAAAACCCCTAAAGTGTACTTTGGATGGTAGTATACACTTAATATACACTGCCCGAGAGTCTTCGATCCCTTGCAATAATGGATAGGTCTTGATGGCAAACTAACCAACGAAAAACGAATGATAATTTAATATGTTTTCTATACACAATATAACAAACACTACCAAGGATGCAGACATTTGTGTACACCGCAGATGCGCAGACCATTCATGAAGGTATTTCGAACAGCATTCGATTCGTGCAATCTGTGTAAAACATTAGAAAACAATGCGTGTGCAATCAATGCACATGCCACATACAATTATCATAACGGGAATTAATATTCAAACATTGGGTTCATCCTTTGCATTAACATTACAGAATGTTAATTTAAGTTTATGACATTTGACCTAATTGTGACCTTCTTATACTGCGGAGCGATAATATTGTATCAAACACTTGGATCGGTACTTTGTAATCCGAGGTAATACTAACATATTCCAAGACAATACAAAGTTACAAATCAGGAACAATAATCTATTAACTTTGACCTTTAGCAGATTATTAAAATTTTAACCAAATATGTAGACATGTTTATGCAGCGCATTTGAGCTCACTGTTCGTGAAACCCCTTCGAATATCATTCGTGCGATCTTTCGTAAAAAATAGAGGAGATTTTTTTACACTAAAATTACGTTTAAAATCGAATACTATCATATGCATAGATATGAGATTTTTTATGTTTAATTCAAATATCAGATTGGTTGTATATTACCCATCCATTATAATAGCAACTAGAATTATAAAGAGAAATACACGACAAATAGCACAGGCGTAGAAATGTTTGATGAATCTTGGACATCATAGACTGAAAGGCGTTGTTATATTGTATACAACTATAAAAGTCAAGCATATTTAGAAAATGATAATACAAATTCCCAAATACATTTTAAAAAGTAAGACATTGAAAGTCGACAAGTTCGATTCAAATTTCTGGTGTAAAGTGGCGAGGTAAAAGAGAATTTATTCTGCAATGCAACTGATTTGATTAACTTAATGCTTCTATCAAAAGTAAGTCATATATATGCTTATTTATTTAGTGATAAATTTAATATATACTTAGAAGCAAGTGACCCCCCCCCCAAAAAAAAACCTGTTGGGTATCGAATTCATGATT
This sequence comes from Dreissena rostriformis, assembly GCA_007657795.1. NCBI lineage: Eukaryota > Metazoa > Mollusca > Bivalvia > Myida > Dreissenidae > Dreissena > Dreissena rostriformis. The sequence continues at coordinate 79,661 of VMBQ01003903.1, forward strand.
TAAGAGCCCTTGGAACAACATTCATAGTATACATCGCCTTAATCAACCCTGCTATCATACTAGGTAAACTAGCGACTTAACTTTGGTTATACAGAAAAATTACAATTATTATCGAACAATGTAAACATAGCAATGGCTTAACAAGTAGGAACAATATTCTAAAATTATTTTAATTGCAGAATGCAAACAATAGGTTTTCAAAGTTGCTCTCTTGTAGACCTTTTCAATGTAATAGTATTTTTAATTATATTTCGCTTATTAGAATTACTACGGTATTAAATTGCATGCGCAATCAAAAACACTGCTAAGCGCTTCGGGTCGATGGAAGACGTATTTTTTTTTGTATCGATATTTTTCGAGTTTATGGTGGCAAAAACGAACGTAGTTCGTACGCATTGTGTATTTTTTGGATTGATTAAAGGTATTGCCACACGTTTGTACGCAGTACGAACACTGACATTAAATTAAACAGAGTTTAATTTGCAAAAACATTTGCCACACGTGGTGGGGCACTGAAATAAAATGGCGGAATCGGTTGTTCCAGTTGAGTGTGAACAAAAAGAGAAAAGTCAGACTGAAAAGCAGTCGTCGCGAGGAAAACAGCCTGCTAAATCTCGTACAACAGACGAGTCTAAAAAGCTGGCTAATGTTTCTGATGATGTGAATCCATCATTGGCGAAAAATTCGACGTCAAAAACAAACGACAAAAACGAGGAAATTTTGTCAATTTTGAAGTCACTTCGTACGGAACAGCTTAATATAAATACAAAATTAGAGGCGTACGGGCACAGGTTAGATCAAATTGAGAATTATGAGTATTGTGATGACGATGGTCAATATGATGAAATGTATCAAGAACAGGGGTCTGAGTTTGGTTGTGAAGATACACGTAGTGTGTCTGACGTCACTGCTGGGGTAAAACGCAAGTCAGATGACAATAATAATGCAGCTGTTGCAAGCAGCAGTTATTTTGACAGTCCGTCAAAGAAATTCCGAATGGTTGAAACTTGCGATCAAGATGTAGTCTGTTTTAGCAAACAATGTAAATGAACTGTTCAGACAGGGTATAAAGGACGAACAGTATGACCAACTGACAAAAGATGAGGTTAATGCCCGCCCGTCAAATTGTGATGGTTTGGTTGTTGTCAAACTAAACCAGTTAGTGTGGGACATTGTTTCACTAGTTGCTAGATCCAGGGATAAGAAACTGCAAACTGTGGAGACAAGTATTGTGAAATCAGCAAGTGTACTGGTAAAAACTGTTGATAAAGCAGCCAAGATGGAGTCCCAGGCAAAACAAAGTGGTTCAGATATAGGACCTTTAATTGATGGATGTAATGATGCATTAGCCTTGCTAGGCCATGCCAATAGACAGTTGAATCTTCTTCGAAGGATCTGTTAAAACCTGAAATGCAAAATGAATATGCACATTTGTGCACACATTCCCTACCTTACACTAGCCAGTTATTTGGGGACGATGTCTCCAAGACAGCGAAGGAAATTGAGGAGTGTTCGAGGATTGGTTACAAGCTCCAATATGGTACAGGCCGTGGAAGTTTCAGAGGTCGATCTGGTTTCCGGCCAAGAGCTCGAGCCGGCATGAGTCGTGGTGATTTAAGAGGACGTGGTGCTTACGTACCTGCTGATGGGCCATGGCCAAAAAACTCGCCGAGGGGGAGTGAGGAGGATGTAAATTCACAGGTTAGTGAGTTATTTGTTGCTGGTAGATTGAAATATTTTGTTGACGTATGGAAAACTATAACAAATGATCCATTCATTTTAGACATTGTTGAGCATTGTCATATAAATTGGAAAGGTTCAACACCTACTCAAAATCAATTTGCACGGCAAAATTTTAATGTACAAGAATCACTGATCATTGACAGAGAAATTAAGAAACTTATACAAGTAAATTGGCATGAGCAACAGTTTATCCCCCCAATTTTCTTGAGACAAAAGAAAAATCAGGAGTATCGAATGATTTTAAATTTGAAAAAGTTTAATGAAGATGTATCCTACCATCATTTTAAAATGGATACTTTTGAGACTGCACTTACTTTGGTCAGAACGGGCAGGTATTTTTGTACTTTGGATATAAAACATACATATTTCTCAGTTCCAGTCGCAAATGATGATCAAAAGTGTTTTCGGCTCCAGTGGCGAGACAAAATATATCGGTATACTTGCATTCCAAATGGCTATAGAGATGGTCCTAGGTTGTTTACCAAATTGCTAAAACCAGTGTTTGCAAAGCTTAGAGCAGAAGGCCATATTTGCACAGGTTTCATAGACGATAGTCTTTTAGGAGGTATTTCCTATCAAGAATGTGTGAATACTGTGTCTGTAACTCAAAATTTGTTGCAAAAGTTAGGCTTCATCCTGAATGAAGAGAAGTTGGTTTTGATACCCTCTCAGATTGTTATATACTTGGGTTTTATTATTTATACCATTTTGATGGTTGTTAGATTGCCTAAAGAAAAGCAAGATAAGGTTATTGACATGTGCAACAAACTTTTAAGAGCTGATAAAACAACGTTAAGGGAAGTAGCCCAAGTAATTGGTGTTTTGGTGTAGACTTTTCCAGCTGACGAGGTTGGAAAATTGTTTTATAGAGAGCTCGAAAAAGAGAAAATAGAAACATTAAAAAGAAATAAAGGAAATTTTGAGGCATATGTGCATATAACACAGTACATGAAACATGAATTACAATGGTGGGTTTCTAATATCCATTCTCAGGTCAGACAAATACACAGGGCAAATCCTGTTATGGAAATTCAAACTTACATTAGTCTTCTAGGATGGGGTGTTGTTTTTTAAGACCAAAAATTTGGTGGTAGATGGAATGCTGAAGAAAGAAATGAACATATTAATGTTTTGGAATTGAAAGCTATATACTTTGCTTTGAAAACACTGGTTGAGTATTAGAGAAACAAACATGTACAAATATTATCTGATAGCTCAACGGCAGTGTGCTACATCAATAGTATGGGTGGAATTAGGTCAGATAAGTGCAATCAGGTGAGCAAGGACATTTGGCTGTTTGCCACTTAGTTCGCGAAGTGCAGTTGTATTAAAGGCAAATCTCCGTGGAGTTCCAATCAAGGAAATTTTGAGTAAAGCTGGTTGGTCAAATCAAAGTACATTTACAAAGTTCTACAATAAAAAAGTGATCATGGAAGACTCATTTGACAAGACTGTCTTGAAGTGTTAAGGTATTTTTTTTGCCATTATTTGCTTTGAAAGCTCATTTAAAACCTTATTTATTCAAATAAGCGAAATAGAATTTAAAAATAACACGAGACTTACCTTGGTTAAGTCGATGTTTGATTGTAATTCTATGAGGATATAGAATTATGAAGGGATTAAATGCCACCCTCCCTCCCTCGCTACAAAGTTTAATCTACGATTCAGTTTGCAATAAAGAAGAAATACTGACAAAAAAGAGCTTTAAAGACTGATTGCGCATGCGCACACATCTCATTTAATCCCTCCATAATTCTATATCCTCATAGAATTACAATAAAACATCGACTTAACCAAGGTAAATTTCGTCTAATTTTTAAATTATACTGCGTCTTATTAAAAGGCATTACATTATACGTTTCCGCACATGGAGAGCAGGTTGGAAGGTTGGTTTATACTTATCATTCTTTAGGTAAGAAGTGCATGACAGTATAACGCAAACATATAAACATTATGGAAAACATTATAATTGCAATCCGACAATTGTTAAGAAAGGACGTCATATGACAAAACCGATATATTGGGTACGTATGACACAACTTCAATGATATTTAAGCACACACATTTTTAAACACTATTTCATAAATCAGTTATCTCTCTCCATCCAACCGAAAAGATTCTTCATATTATGATTATTATATTATATAGTACATGCCTAAGGCTGTTTTCATATATCCAACAGAAGTTTCCCTAGTGTCACTGAAATAATTAATTTGCTTTAACGAATGACAAATTGACTGTTAATTAACCAATTCTTATCTCTAACGGGGTCTCTTTTATTGGCTAACTATGGCAGAACAAGGTTAACACGTTAACGGAAAGGATGACAATAGTATCTCAATCGTATTTGGGTTATTATCTAAATATAGACAGAGGCTCTTTTGATTAATATCAGTCAGGTAGTCACCAATATCTAAACTGAAGAAATTCTGTTAGGACATTTATGTTTATTTGAAGAAAAAAAACTGCCTTAAAATTACCATGATCCTTAAAGTGTTTGTGTTTAGTTTGTAAGATATATTTCTTTTAAATAACATTTTAACAACAAGCAAATGAATATCAATACGTTATTTGTTTTGAAATTATCCACAACTTAGTAATGTTACACAACAGATATCACCGATATGTTTTCGAATCATCAATTACCCTATAAAATGATAGAATGAATCCGAACATGCATTTCCTGTTTTCAATATTACAAAAACACCAAACCCTCACTTGGTAGCGCTTCAGTATGACACATGGGTTAGCCATGTTAAACTATTGAATCAGTTCAAGGAACTGTTCTTGCTTCAAGACATCACCATGATTAAAAAAAATAACTGTAGACTAAACCCCAATACGTAACTCAGAATCCTACCCCTAGGTAACAGTATTGTAATGCTCACGGAGCAAACCTGTTTAATGACAATTACGGACTTCAAGTAAATGTCCTCTCCATGGCACACGCCACTCCATGAATTTATCAGAGAGCAACAGAAGTTCACTTAGACGCAAAAGTTTCCAATTTTAATTGAACATAGAGTTCAACGAAGACATATCTGCGTACATTCGAACAACAGTAAGCGGAAAACGTACTGTTATGCAAGGAATCCCTCATTGATGAACATTTAATACCAAGTCGAGTCACCACAACAAGCATTGCGTATGAATACACTCAAAGATTGAAGTTAATATAACAATTACACAATAATGTTAAATATATATTGAAATTATCAAGAAGTATTATGTAAACCCTGTGTTCATATAATGTTCAAACCATACGGATATAAATAAAATGCAATCAACTTCCGCGGAAATAACATCTATGCAATAAAATGGGTGGAATACATTGAAAATAATATGTATAATTGCAAAAAGTGTAACACAGGGCAACAAATACACAACAAACACAAATGTTAAGTTTCAATATAACATTTATGCATATACAATGTTTGCTTAAGTGTGTGCAGGAAACCGGACCTTTACGACATGATAGCTGTTATCTACTACGTTCATGAGACAGGCATAATACTTCAACTTCTGAAACTGAGGTTCCTCTGTAATATTATAGGAGAACCCTAGGTATGTCAAAGAAATCGTTTATAAGTAAATTGTATGCAGATTTTAATGATGCATATCAAAAGCTCGACTTCAATGTTATGAAAACATAAACACACTGACATATTTTGTTGTTGAGGTTTTGTTTTGTTTCGTGTTTGTTTTTTTTTGTTGCTAATTAGAAGTATTTTGTGCTAAGATGTGGATGGAAATGCGGATGCCTGTGTAAAACGACAACATAGTAAGTGTTACTAACCTAACATGTATCAATGGAAATGTAACGCGGACCGTCTAAATGCAAAGCGATTATTCTCACAAAAATAAGAAGTATTTGAAGGTTTCTTGTTTCTTATGTTTTTCTTGCATGAAAACCACCCACAGTCGATATACACGCTTCACATAAAGACAACCGTTTGTCATAAGAAATACATTTAAATACAATATGTAGCTCCCCATACAAACAAATACCACATGACACTTGTTTATGTATACATGTAATCGCTTCATCAATGTAACGAACAATGTACATTTTAACTAGTCTATCAAGTAATAGAAAACTACAACAGTGCGCTTACTGACGGATCGCCGATTGTCTAAAACTGAACTTGGAGTTTAAGAATAAACAAAGTAACATTCCAGCTTTACATTCAAGAGAAAAACATAATAAAAGCATATTGTCACTTATTTATGGCAAGAGCCAATGACCCACAACTGAATACAAATCTACAAGACAACATACACAAAAAGATAATAATATACAAAATGAATAATACTGGAGTCACCACCTTGAAACGGGCAATGCAAAACATTGTGACTCGTACACGGTTTTGGGGTGATCCAAACAGCACACTTGACCTAGATTTATTCACAAACCTTTGCAGTGTATTTTAAAATTGACATAATATAATCCAATTCGAATAACGTAGCAATGAAAAAGAATACATTTTAATGTCATTACCATTAAACTACCCATTGGTTGGATGATAAAAACCGTTACAGAATCATTCGAGGAATATACGGGTTTATTTTAAAAACAGTTCTACATCAGCAAGAATTAACCTTGCATTTTGAAAGAAATAATATTTGTAAAATATTTTATACCAGAGAATGAATATTGCATAGTATTCTATTGGTATCATATTTGGCATACCGAAAGCTGAATAATTTGACTTGATAAGAGAGCTCATAATTTGTGTATTGTAACCGATGGCCTTAATGTTCCTTAGCACGTTATTTGCACGTGTGTAATGTTCCACTGTGTATGTTCGTACCCAATAGTTTATTTCATAATCATGATTTATTGAAAGGAATAATTTTAGAATTACAACCAACACGAAAGTCATAATATTACGACTCTGTAACTTGAGTTTTATGCATCAGGAAGAACCCTGTTTAATGACTATTGCTGACTAAATTTCCTCTTCATGGCACAATTTACGCAATGAATTTGTCAAGCAGTAGCAAAAGTTTACTAAGGCACACTTTTAAGGTTTCTACATTTGAACATGGATTTCAAAGAAGGCCAATGTGCGTACATTCGACCACCAGCAAGCAATCCCCTTAGTGTTTTGGAAGGAATCATACATTTAAGGACATTCAGTACCATTTCAAGTCAAAACAAAAAAAAATCGCGTGTGGACACATTCAACTGGTCAATTGTTGTTGAGTGTGCTCTGAAATAAGGAAAAATCACGTTATGTTCATATAATTTTCAAACTATACACTTGTAAATAAAATTTAACAAACTTTCTTTTAAGTAAATATTTTACTATGCAATTGGTAAAATTAATCGAAAATGCACAATTGCCGAAAGTGTTACACAGTATAACAAACACATAACAAAGAGAAATGTTCACTTTCACTCTAAAATTTCTATCGATTCTATGCAAAATTTCGGTGTTTTTGTACATTTAAAATACCAATAAATATTTAATAGTTTTTATTAGTCTTTCTGTATTTTTTTCAATGAGTCTTTTCATCAGAAAATTAAACTTCCAGTGTATTGATTATATTGACATTGAGGTATGAACTTATTCTAAAATCATAAGTAACCTTAGATTAATATTGATTATTTAATCTTCAAAATATTTCAAGATTTATAAATCAAATATCACGAAATCTATAGTTACGTCCCAAGCAAAAAACATAAGATGACGTGTGATGGTAGTATACATGTATGTTGTGCGATCAGTGGATCGATGGGTTCAAATGGAAACTGAACGAATAAAAACGCTCCAAAAATATCAAGTACTTATAGACGTCCGTGATCACTCCTGTGGCAGTGTTATGGTATTTTAACTAAAAAAAAAGTTCCAACTTAAGTATTGGTTGTGGGGAGGAATCCTGTAAGAACGCAGACAGAACAAGGAAATATTTGCCTAAGGAAATATTTGCCAAGTAAAACATTTCAAATGTACGTACTTGTTTTTTTGTTTATGATCATTTAAATGAAATTAACAGTGCGTATTTCATTGACCATACTTGCAGTGTGTATTTATCTAGAAACGTTAACAGAATCGTGTATATATTTGTTGTAACCCGAAATGCAACGGGTAGCAAACTAAACGAAGATATTGTGACAGGTCACGAAAACAGCTGTAATCCGTTAACTTGCAGGGAGGTCAAACTATTAAGAAGGTTTCCACCGCGCCTCCCAATGGTCTCCCCTTCTGCAGGCTTACAACTTCAGCCATAAGTTGATTTCCAATATTTAATGACTTTACATGATGCAGTTATCATAATCTAGTCGAACTCCTTGCTGTAAATGTGTAATATAAAATGGTTCAAGCATTAGAATTCATATTTGCCTTGTTTTGAGGGTTGAAGACAGCAGAATAAATACAACTGTCTGAAGCCAATTATTTATTTTGTGATTAAATCATGTTAAAAGAGGTGGTTTCATCATATTCATTATTCTAAACAAATTATATATTTGAATTATATTTTGCTAAGATAGTATTTTTTTTATAATCACATGTATTTAAAGAACACTTTGATTTATTCATTTACTGATTTAACTTTATTCGATAAAATGGCAAAACGTTTTTAGATCTAAATAGATCGATATATTAAACCTCAAACATTTTTTCTTATATCACAGTATATTAACTTGCGAGTCCCAATGCATAAGAATAAAAAGTTGTCTTTTTAAACTCCCACTGGGAATCGCGAAATTATTTCATACAGAAACACAAATAATAAGGATAAAAAAAACGTACCGATCAGTTCCTTATAAATACCACGTTTTTGTTGATCAAAGTCTCAAATATTTTACCTATTAAATAATCGTTTCATTCCAATTCACGAAGTCAATTTTACGCAAAGAAATGTCGTCCATAACACGATTTAACTCACGTTTTAATGTTATAACCCGCGCTTTCTGAAAACCATAAGCTGTGTTACCGCTTAGTGTCCAAACGTATAAGGGATTTGGAACGGTTTGTGTTAACTTGCATTCCTATTACATGAGTATTAGCACAATTTTAGAAAACGTGGTTTTATCAATAAGCCAGAAACACGTTTAAAGGGGATTGTTACAAAATGTCGAAATAAAAATCTTCCAAATTTTTGACACAGATTGGAAACCTCAAATAACGATATAATACTAATGACGAAGACTCGTGCTGAAATTACATTTACGTTTATAAGTAATCATTATGATAAAAAGATAAAATTATTAAAAAAATCAAGTGCGAAACGACTGAATAAATTGAAATGCTTCATTTGTTTTCGTAATATATTGAGAAATTACGTGGTTTTCTTATTATTGAGTTAATACGTGGTTATTGATATAAAGTAGAAAATGCTTCACGTAATGTTACAGTTCGGTTATGGCCATACCTTACTAATCCTACGGTCGAGCAAAGGCGGAATCAACAAAAAAACTGTTACAGTTGTTTTTCATTATACTGGAGTTCTTTAGTACCGATGTTTACAATTATCAATGAAAAGCATTTAGTGTGTAATTTAAAAAATTGCCAAAATCGTTTTTATTAAGTCGCGTTAAAAATGGAGTTTACAAATAAAAACAAATGTACGTGTTTACATTGCGTGTTTTGTCTCGAAGCTGATTATAATGATTACATACACTATATTATATATGCTTCATATGCTATGAAGCCAAATTAGTATGCGCTAATATTTATCTTGTGGTATACTTGTATGTGATGATTGCATAACAGAAGTAATTAACCGCTGTTAATCTTACTTTAACGGCTGTATTGGACCTTTACTCATCTGAGTCCTGAAAATCCTCACAATAGCGTAAACAGTGTTAATATGAATATATAACTAATTGAGCCCTATCAATCTGCGTCTATCAATACATCGAGTGTGCTCAGTATACGCAATTAATTCCATCAAATGAATAATGAACTTCTATTTATCTGCGTCCTATCAATCTTCGCAAGTTCATGTACATGTTTAAAAGGATTGGACAAATAATGAACTCCTATTACATCTGCGTCAAGACATTTTTCACATCGAGTGTATACGGTTAAATTCGTGTTCTATAAATGATAGTAACATATCAGTCATAGCTGAATTAATATTCACATATGCGCCTTCACGATCTAAGTCGCATAATATAACTAATGAAACCCTATCAATCATAGTCGAGTTAACACATCAAATGTGCTTAAAATACGCTGTTACTTGCATCAAATAACTAAATAACTTCTATTTATATGCGTCCATACAACCTTTGCAGGTTCTTATTCATTTTTAACAGCGTTGGATAACTACTACTCTCTTGAAAATAGGTGTCCATATAACGTAAACGTCATGCGTGAACGGTTAATTTCAGGTTTCATATAATGACGGGGGTCTATTAATCTGCTTTCAATAAACATACATATGCGCCTATACGGTCTTAATTGCATTATAAAACTAATGGAGCCTGTTAATTATAGTTATCGATATGTCTCGATCACAAATTACATGCTTATGTGAGGATTCTCGTAATAATTGCTCATCCAAAAGAGACATATAGTAGGTCTCTCTGAACAGTATGCAATCTACAATAGTTGTTCAAAATAGATCTAGTATTTAGATAAAAGGGATACTTTAAAGTGCTACAAAGAATTCCATATCACAGATAAATCATGTTTAATGTGTGTCGAACGTGTGACCATTTGTTTAATTGTTTTATCTTGTTTACCAAAATGCTTTGAAGTATTTACGACGACATATCTCGTGGTTGTCTTGTTTTTGTGCAAATGTAATGCAAACAATGCATCCTCAAGAATGTCTTGGGTAGTGCGCTAAATGATATGACACGACTCACTTGTACGCACTACCACTCGATCACAAACACGTATACATTATCAAAATAACGAACAACCGTATAACAACACGTGTACCTAGATGTAGCAAGGCTCTACTTCTGATAATGAAATTCATGCATGTTGCTCATTTAAAGCTATGCTTATTTGAAAATTCATGTACTCAATAATTTGCTTCAAAACGACAAGTTAATGCCAATAAAATGTTAATACAATGATTCATTTGAAATCTCTCATGTGATTTCAATTGTTAAGTGTACCAGCACGTGTTTTATGAAACAATAAAAGTATATACATAACACTAGCAGCCATCACATAGGGTGCATATTTGCACTAGACGCAGCTTAATAACGGGATGTACACACAATGGGGTAGCTAGCTAGCCTTGTGTCATAATGGTTTACACTTACACAAAGAATAACCAGACAAATGCATATTTATACTAGGCGCATATATCCAGCTGCATGTATACTTACACTGGTAGTAGCTAGCTAGCGGAGCAGCCAATACTGTATACTTACTTTAAGAGCAACTCGCATGGTTAATACACGAGGAGTCGGTAGCTCACAGTGTATCAGAACGGGTTTACTTACATTAGGAGCAGCCAGGAAGGTGTATGCGAAAATAGGAGCAGCTTACTGTCATAGACACGTTGCTGTGGCGTTTGGGATATGGTGTCCACCTTGCAACCGGGAGATCAAAGTTCGATTCCTACTGTGGGGGCGTTCTTTATATATCCCCCATAGACACCAAGTACTGGTTCTACCCAGGAAAAGGACTCGAGAAAGTTTCAATAAGCCTTGCAATCGAGCTAACATAAAGAGGTTTAAAGTAAACTTACTACAATTGTGTATACTTACACGAGGAGCAGTACGACCATGGCGGACATCTCTCCCAGCACTATGAACACTGTACCCGTGAATACGTGCACAGTGGAATAGTAGATGTGGTTCAAGCTGTAAGACGTCAGGATCGCTGTCGACGTTGCCACTAACATTATATACGTGAATGCGGCACCAGTTAAAGGGAATATAGGCATTGGTCATGTTCACATAAATACCGAATGCTAATGTTTTCTCTATTTTGTGAATAATTTTGTCTTTTGTGAAAGGTCAGTTGAAGTCCCGACAGAAATTCCATCAGTCAAGTATGGTGACCATAAAAATACTCATGCACCAAGAATGGAAATCTAACCCGGCTCGCCTATGTGAAAAGCGATTGCACCAACCTCTGCGCCAACATACATTCCCAAAGATTCAACTTTTTTAAGATTGAGACATTCTTGTTATTGGTTTTACTGCCAATCCTGCTTGTCAGGAGGCGTCATGGCGGACATCAGCTCCTTGAGCATCGTGGAGGCCAATGCCCTATATGTGGCCACAATGGGCACTGAAACAAGACAAAATTAACGGAAAAGATATAATTTGCTGATTTGCCTACGTTTTTGCCATAGTAAGATTAAACGAATTCACACACACTTTCTTACTTTGTGATTTTGTTTTGCTTAGTGATAATCTTGCATCACGAGTAATTAAACGTTTTCAAGCATGATTTTCTAATGACAGGCTATGAGTATCGCCCAGATTGAAATCATAAAGTTAGAATGTGATAACAGAATAGCAAACAAGATCATTGCATTGTATGACTTTTATTGAGCAATACATGTACTTGTATTTGAAAAATATCCGAAAAGAAAGGATAACATTTGCTGAACGGCAATGCACGCGCAGCTTGAACATGGTTCAGAATAAGTAGATTTCTGTTATAAGTTTGTATTTTTAAAGAAGTTTTATACCCATGTATTCCGATACAAAAAATATATTGCGCACCCATGAACAGCTGTACAGTTGTTGTTGCCAGCACTTCTAAAACATACGATCCTGTATTGAACACGGCATTATCAGTGCGATGCTGACAATCGACAAGCAGCGCTTCAGTGGAATGATGAGAACCATGAACGTATTTCGAATCGGCAGAACACAATGTGTACGAAGACAAAAAACTAGATTTGCTCCTTCTTGCAATCAATATATTTTCATAATGATAAGTGGAAGTTAGTAGACATCAAACTGTTTGCACATAATGTCTAGGCGTACTATTTACATGTCCTCGATGAGAACCTCCTCTTCTGATTCTATATACTTCGTTTCCCTCAGTGATGTTGTCATGCTTATTGATAAACAACGCATTATTTAAACACGATCTGCATCTTGTCGCGGTCTGTTTAATTAAGTATAACACATGCCTATCAATCATTTCTTGTATAAAGAAATCTAAAATTTCAGTTACGAACATAATTAATCGTGTCTAAATGAGTGAAACTCTGGAATTAATTTTGTTCAAATGATTGTTTGTATACTGTTCTTTTCCGGCGTAGCTATTTAACCCAGGTTATTTTTTAATTATCCAATGAAATCTTAACACATTTTCCCGCCAGTTAATCCGAATAAATAAAGGGAATTTTCGTATTTTAAAAAAAAACTGCGCGAAATAGAAAACTTCAATTTACAAAATGTTTAATCATTAAGTAAACATGAACAGATAATTTAATAGACTATCTATTTTGCACAGTATTGCGTTAACACAAGTCTCATGTAAATTAAAGGAATGCAGAATTGCGAGGTAAACAGTGTTAATAAAAATTAATTTCTATAAAAATTCATTTCATTTATTTGAAGTAGCGAATACATGTTTTCGGTAAAGAAAGGTTGAAATCTCGTATCGATTATAAGATACTAGCAGACGATAATAATCCATGAGAAAATCGAGTTTAATA